>JBBPTP010000800.1:0-13323 GCA_038094195.1 Pulveroboletus aff. carminiporus | reverse complement strand
CCTCTTGGAGTTTTCCTACTCGCTAGGAGGTTCAGATTCACCATTACTGTCTTATAGTTCAAACTACTGATCCTTCAGTGGGTTAGTCGTTTCAGTAAGGGTACAGGGCGGCTACAGGCAGCATGGGACCGTAGAAACCATGATGGTATGGTGGTGGATAGTACAGCAGATATCCATAAGGCGGAGGAGGCTGTATGTTACAATTTATTTCCTTTCTGCGTCTCTACTCCTCCTTTCTTTCGCCCAACCTACCGTCCTCTTTGGAATGGTTCGCACCACTTACCAGCACACATTGTTGATCATCCTTATCTTGCCTTTCTTTGATCAGTTCCTGAAGGTCTGTCATCTATCTTTTTATTTTGAACAATCACTCCTCAATCAAGTCTTTCATCTTGATCTCGTAGTTCCATCTTACCATTTGTTCCATTACATTCTATGTTGTTCTACTGCAGATTATCTAATCCACAGTATCACTTACTGTTTTAGTCTGTTCTGGGCCGGCCCTAACAACGTTTAGCTATCACTACTTAAACCGTAGGATAGTGCCCATTTCTGTTTTCTTCACTTTGAATCTATTGTGCATATTCACCTAGCATATCATCTGGCAAGGGACATTGTGACTCTTCGTGAGCTCCTCCCCAAGTTGAATCTCCTCAAGTCAGTTAGCTCTTCGCTTCAACACACGTTGCCTTGTATCGCATACGTGGCATCGTAGCGTTAGGTCTAACAAAAGATTCAAAGTCACCCTTGTCCCTCCTATTATCGGAGTAGGACTACCCCCTCGTCACCATAGCACCCAGTACCATCAAACTACCTCTCAGTGAAGAGGAAGACTACCCAGAAACCCAGTTACCACCTAGCCAACGAATCACCTCGTCATCCACCCAGCATAACCCAGCACTATTCCCCAGAATCAGGCGTACCTACCAACCAGGTACATACCCTGTAACCCAGTCACCATCCAGCCACAGTACCCCTCGAATCTTAGCACCACAACCCCTACCCCAAATCGCAGCTCCCCAAGTCCTCCCTCAGGTTACCGCATCCAGATCACCCAGCCCCATCTTCACTAGCCCTCCACCAAGTCCACCACCACCTAGTACCCCACCTAGCCCACTGCCGATCGTCATGTCTACTCCTTGATCTGAAGTCAAAGCCGCTCTCCCAGCAGACTTCTCGGGCGAATCCGATGAATCCACCCGATGGATCAAGGCGATGAATGCCTACTTTTCAGTTAACCCAACCATCTACTCCGATGATGGCACCAAGATCCTGACCTGCCTCAACAAAATGAGTAAAGGCAGAGGCATTTCATTCTCCGAAATGTGGTATGACAAGATGGGAGACGCTTCCATCGACCCCACTAAGAAAACCTTTGATGCATTTGCCAAGGATTTCCAGTCCACCTTCTTCCCGTTCAACTCTAAAGCTAAAGCTCGAATGGAACTCCACCGCCTTACCCAGACTAAGAACTCCAAGGACGACGGTTTCCAGGAGTATATCACCGAATTCCAAGCTCTAGCGGCCAAAGCTGGAGTAGTTGACAATAACGCCCTCATCGACGATTTTTCCATGGGCCTTGAACAGAAGCTCGCCCTCATGATCTTAGGATCAGAAAACTCCCCTACTACAATCCAGGAGTGGATTGAGAAAGTGAAAACCTACCATACCCAGCTCATGAAGATCAAGGACCTCAAACGAGGGGTCCGCTATTCGCCCCCTTCCTCATTCACCACCCGCACCAAGGATCCAAACGCTATGGATGTTGATGCTGTTCGCCTTAAGAAGCTTACCTCCACCGAGAGAGCTAAGTGCATCCAGGAAAACTGATGCTTCAAAGGTAGGAAGGTTGGGCATGCAGCCCAAAATTGTAGAGCCGTCTTTTCCCCCAGACCTACTATCCAAGTACAGGCAACCTCGACCACCCCATCCCTGTCAACTACTACCGTTGTCCACCATCAACCCAAGCCAACCGACCCCCTCGATTCTTACCTCACCACCCTTAAAGAAAAAGGGAAGGACTCAAAGCAAATCTTACAGACGTTGCAGATCTGCTTTGACGAAGAAACCGAAACCCCCCCGTCAGATTTTTAGAAAGAGAAGGATGTCTGACGTCTCCTTCTCATAGTCTAAACCATGTATTCACTGCTTTAACAAACGAAAGAACCTTGCGCATTCCCGTGAAACTATACACTGGTCAAGAAATCGTCAGAACAGTTGCCCTCATCGATTCTGGAACAACTGGAAACTTCATTGACGCAAGCATCATCAAACGACACTGGTTCCCTAAACTACCATTGAAACAACCCCTCGCAGCCCTCAATGTTGATGGAACAAAGAACCAAGGAGGAATCATCAAGTACGAAGCACGAATGGACCTCACCATCGACCAACACAGGGAAAGGATCGGGCTGATGATAACCCAACTAAAGATCCCTCAAATAATTCTGGGGATGCCATGGCTAAAGAAATGGAACCCGAAAATAGACTGGGCCCAGAAGCGAGTAAGGGTAGAAAAAGATAACGAAGAGATCCAGGGTGTCGATGCCTCCATGTCTCCCTGGGACGTTGTGTCTCTTCATGAGTACCTCCCTGGGGAAAACTTGGATGGACTAGACATCGACAAGGTCACGCTGTCCACCGAGTTGGAACAACACCAGGAGAGAACTCAAACGGTACTGCCCACTTGGTGCGAAGACTTCAAGGACGTCTTCGCAGAACAGACATTTGATAAACTTCCTGAACACCGCCCTTATGACCATGTCATCAATTTGAAACCTTCCTTCGTTCTGAAGATAGGCAAGACATATTACCTTAATCCCAAAGAACGTGAAGCCTGTCAAGATTTTATCACTGAACATCTTAAATTGGGATGAATAGTACCTTCCACATCACCCCAAGCAGTGCTCTTCTTTTTTATACCTAAAAAGGATGGGTCATTATGACCTTGTCAGGACTACTGCTATCTAAATTCCCACACCATTCGCAACGCCTATCCTCTCCCCTTAATTTCTGAACTTATCGATGACATGAAAGACGTGAACATCTTTACCAAGTTCGACATAAGATGGGGATACAACAACATTCACATTCGGGAAGAAGACCAGTGGAAGATGGCCTTCATCACCCCTTTCGGTCTGTTTGAACCAACGGTGCTCTTTTTTGGTCACAGCAACGCACCTCCCACCTTCCAAACCTTCATGAACCACATCTTCACAGACATGATCGCTGAGCGTTGGCTCAAAATCTACATGGATGACATGGGTATATGCACTAAGGACGACATTGACCTACACCATGAAAGGACATGACGGGTACTACAATGATTGAGAGAACACCGCCTCTCTCTGAAGTTGGCCAAATGTGAATTTGATACCTCGCAAATCAACTTCTTGGGAATCATTGTCGGCAATGGCCTGGCAAAAATGGACCCAGTAAAACTCTTGGCCATTAGCTCCTGGAAACCTCCAACCACCGTCAAAGGAGTCCAATCGTTCATGGGGTTCGCCAATTTCTATAGGAAGTTCATCCCAAACTTCTCCAACATCGTCGCCCCATTGAACTTACTTACCCGAAAGAATCAACCTTGGGATTGGACCCAACTTCAACAACACGCCTTTGATCAGTTAATCAACATCTTCTCGTCTACACCCGTCCTTCATATATCCAACTTGACCAAACCGTTCACTGTCATGACCGATGCCTCTCTAATTGCAGCAGGAGCAGTCCTAATGCAAACCGACATCAACGGAGACCTTCATCCATGCTCCTACTTCTCTAAGACCTTCATCCCCACAGAACGCAACTACAACATCTATGATCGCGAATTGCTCGCTATAATCCTTGCACTCACCGAGTGGAAGCACTATCTGCTCGGCACCAATCACCCGGTCACCATTATCACTGACCACAAAAACCTATCGTACCTAAAAGACCCTTGAAAGCTCTCTCGTCGTCAAGCACGTTGGGGCCTGTTCCTCCAAGACTTCGATATTCTCTGGAAGGTTACCCCTGGAACTCAGATGGGCCCGGCCGATGCCCTATCCCGAAACTCAGAAGTGAATACTTCAGAAGACAATATCCATAGCTCCATTGTCTCAGAACCCATCGTCATCCACGCTCTGGACACCAGACTCGCGGAACTAGTCCACGCTTCATTCAAAGGAGACCCATTAGTCCTCCGAGCGATTGAGGGTCTTGAAAAAGACAACCCATTGTTCAGCTGGTCAGCCCTTATAGACTGGATGTTAGACAATGGCCACCTATACTTTAAAGGTCGCCTCTACCTCCCACCATCCGCTCGTTCCCCTGTCCTAACCTCCATCCATGAATCGCCCACTACAGGCCATTTAGGTCAATTCCGCACCAAAGCAATTGTCGAAAGAGACTACTGGTGGCCAGGACTGGCTACTTTTGTCCGCAACTTTGTCAATGGATGCTCCACCTGTCAACAAAATAAAACCAACATGCATCCGACCGTACCACCACTATCCCCCATTCCCTCACACTTCACCCTATCATTTAAGCAAATCTCTGTTGATCTTATCATGGATCTTCCCGAATCCCAGGGATTTGACTCTATTATGGTCGTGGTAGACCATGGACTTATAAAGGGGGTAATTCTCGCTCCTTGCAAAAAAACCATCTCTGCCGAAGGAATTGCACGACTTTTCCACGATTATGTCTTCAAGAGATTTGGACTACATGACTCGGTCATCTCAGATCGAGGCCTCCAGTTCGCATCGGCTTTCGCCAGAGAGTTGGCGTGCCTTCTCAAATACGATGTAAAACTGTCCACCACCTATCATCCCCAGACCGATGGACAAACTGAACAGATGAACCAAGAACTCGAAATCTACCTCCACATCTTCACCATGAACCAACCCAGGAAGTGGGTAGACCTCCTCACCAATGCTGAATTCGCCCATAATATAGCACCCCACTCATCCACCAAAGTTTCCCCGTTCTCACTAATGCTCGGGTATGAACCTCAGGCCTACCCTCCATTAGGCAAAATGTTCCTTCCAGCCCTTGAGTCCAGACTGTCAGCTCTTGATGAATCAAGAAAGGAAGCACTTGCTGCGCATGACTCCGCCCGTCGGATCATGACTACCAGGGTAACTAGGCACTTCTCCCCCTGGAAGGTCGGAGCTAAAGTGTGGCTGGAAGCCACTAACTTACATATCAAAACCCTTTCCTGGAAATTCGCCCCTAAATGGTACGGACCTTTTGAAATCACCCAGGTACTTTCACCCCTCTCCTATCGACTCAAACTTTCACCCACTTGGAAAATCCACGATGTCTTCCATGCTTCTCTACTCTCTTCGTACAAAGAAACCAAAGCACATGGTCCTAATTTCCACCAACCACCACCTGACCTGATCGGATCAGAAGAAGAATATGAGGTGGAGCGTCTTATCTCTCATAGGGGCAGTGCATCAAGAAGGCAGTTCTTGACCACATGGAAAGGCTATCTGTCGTCGGAGAACACCTGGAAACCCGAAAGTAATCTCCGTCATGCGCAGCAAATACTTTCCCAGTATAAAAAGGACAATCAGTTGTAAGAATGGTTCAGACAAGACGTCAGTCTCTCAGTGAGTATCGCCTTGAATGAACCACATCCAACGCTACTGGGAACACTATATCTACCCTCTCCTCCTCATTGCCATCTTCCTCACAATCCTTTTCTCTCATCGACTCTCATATTCGAACCGCCTCAGTGAGGCCATTGCTACTGCCGATCGACCACACCCTTACCCTGTATGGCGCTATCCTGGCCGACCCTACCCTATTATACATCATTGAGAACCTCCCTTTATATCAAGCAGACATGACCTCTCAGGAACTGATCCGTTTATACCACGATGTGAATCGTGTCCAACGCTTTCATACCCTGACCGCCCCTAATGACCTATCCTCTTTATACAGAGCACCATTGCGTTTCCTTCTTAGCAACCTTCTACGACAAGTCCTTGTTTTACTACACACTCACGGTTTTTCCACCTTCGTAGAATCGATCCCCACAGACCGACTATTCCCCACCTTCTCTCCCATCTTTCACTCCATGTCGCCGACTGAAAGAGCAACCTACTTATCAGGGATCCCCTTCGCCTCTCCTCCCTTATACGTTCCACCTCCTCAGCCATCCGCTACTGTCCCTTCGTCTCCGCCTGCCTTAGCCCTCCACATTTCCTCTCCCCTTCCTTCTTCGCCCACCATCACCCCATCCGAATCAACCCTAGAGTCGGACTCCACTGTGATTGAGGAGGACAACCAGTCCCCTGTCGACAGAGTTGCTCAACGACTATCTGAATCTTATCACATCTCCAGAGCCAATGGGGTTATGATTCTGTCGGCCCCGACCAGGTTATTACCCACCGTTGTGCGTCGTCGACCCGCCTCTGCCCTAACTGAATGTTTTCGCTGTCATATGTTGGGCCACTATCGAGAGGATTGCCCGCATTACATCTGTCCACACTGTCATGTCTCAGCACCAGGTCACCCCCAGTATTTGTGTATATGCACCCAATGCGGCTTTTGCAGTCGTTGGGGACATTCCGATCGCTTCTGTCCAGTGTGCTCATGCACACTTTGTAATCAATCTGGGCATGTGGCGGACGACTGTCCATTTGAGCATCTTTCCCCAGAGCAGGCCATGGACATCTATGGAGGATGTACCCCCGATATTCCGAGAGCATGAAGTGGACTTATTGTTTATCGAACCAGGGTTCTGATTCTATGCAGGGGGTAATGTTACAATTCATTTCCTTTCTACGTCTCTACTCCTCCTTTCTTTCGCCCAACCTACCATCCTCTTTGGAATGGTTCGCACCACTTACCAGCACGCATTGTTGATTGTCTCCAACCATCCTTACCTTGCCTTCCTTTGATCAGTTCCTGAAGGTCTGTCATCTATCTTTTTATTTTGAACAATCACTCCTCGATCAAGTCTTTCATCTTGATCTCGTAGTTCCATCTTACCATTTGTTCCATTACATTCTATGTTGTTCTACTGCAGATTATCTAATCCGCAGTATCACTTACTGTTTTAGTCTGTTCTGGGTCGGCCCTAACGACGTTTAGCTATCACTACTTAAACCGTAGGATAGTGCCCATTCCTGTTTTCTTCACTTTGAATCTATTGTGCGTATTCACCTAGCATATCATCCAGCAAGGGACGTTGTGACTCTTCGTGAGCTCCTTCCCAAGTCGAATCTCCTCGAGTCAGTTAGCTCTTCACTTCAACACATGTTGCCTCATATCGCATACGTGACATCGCAGCGTTAGGTCTAACACTGTAGAGGATAGCTTCCCATTGGATAATACTCCCTTGATATATTTGCTGGTTGAGCATAAACAGCCAGGCCTGCACTGGCTGAACTCTCTGGCCCCAGGCTACTACCAGGTGTAGGCATGGTTACCTTCAGCAACTTCAGCTTCTTGTTCTCTGTGAAGTTCTGACAGATTGGTGGACTTTTTAGCGAAACACCATCCTTTCCAGTAGCCTAGAATGATCAATTTGCATAACATGAGCCAAACGAAATGATTCACTTACAATAGCATTCACCCAGAATTGGATCATGTTACAATTTTCTTCCTTTCTTCGTCCTTAATACTCCTTTGTTTCGCACAACCCACCATCCTCTTGGGAGTAACCCGTATTACTTACCAATATTCTTTACTGATAGCTTCAGTTCGTCCTCACCTTGTTCTTCTTTAACTCAGTTCCTGAAGGTTGGTCTTTTTCTTCTTATCATCGAACAATCACTTCTCGGTCGAGTCTCTTATCTCAACCTCATAGTTCCTTCTTTTCATTTCTTCCATTGGGTTCGATTTCATTCTACTGCGGCTTAGATCATCCGCAGCATCACTTACTATTTCTGTTTCCCTTGGGCCGGCCCTAAGTCAACTTGGCTATCACTATTTAAACCGTAGGATACACACATGTCGTCTCTTCTCCACTTTGAATCTACTGTTCATTTTGCTCAGCATAAACCTGGTTTTATCAGAGGACGTTGTGACTCTACGTGAGCTCCTCCCTTTGGTAGAATCCCCCTTCGAGTCTAGTCTAGCTTAACCTCAAGAATACTTCACCTAAGTATTCCGTACGAAGGCGTCATAGCGTTGAGCTTAACAGATCACATTGTACTTCAAGTCAAAGTAGCTACCAGTTGACTTGTTTTGCCATATGCATTTGTCAGGAAAAAGTTTAGAGTTCCTGATGGGATATTTCTCTAGGAGCTTTGCCTCTGCATCATGACGTTTTTCCATCATCGTGTTCTGTGACTAATGATTAGATGCGTTTGATTGAAAACAGCGACCTTGTTACAGGTGCACTCTACGCTATAGTGCATTATGATTACTGAAGCTACAAGCACTATGAATATGGACTATGGACTAAGAACATGGACACTCTTAAGTTTTATCTTATCAGTACTGGACTTACTGATTACTCTTTATTTTCACGTCTTTACATGTGCACACAGTCACATATCACTTATTCACCATTTCATAACTTCATGATTATCACTCTTGATAGAGTCATGCTTCACGATCATCATGACCCCTATCTTTATGAGTCATGATCATAAATGAACCACATCTGATGCTTGAGGCATAAGGCTATATCTTCCATTCTACCACATCTATGTTTCTTATTCACATTAAATCCACACCTTATGTGTATGTTTATGCTTCTCTTCCATTCTTACTTATTAGATATACATTGTAATATCATGGACAACACAGGATATCTCTAGATGAGGTGTCTATAGATACAAACAGTAGTAGAGTATATATATGACTCATGTAGAGCCAGGGAACTCTAACCAAGTTCTTTTGGAGTTGTCTCCTATTAACAATAAGACTATTATCTTTACTCCTCTACTTGTGTTCCTAGTCATAAGAAAGACTAGTCAAGACTGCCTTGGTAAAGGATACCACAAGGTTAACAAGACACTTACCTTGGGCAATTACTATTGCCTCTTGACAGCTATGCCTCAGGGATTTAGGATTGTTTCAGACCTACAACATTAGCCTTGTTACTTGATGGACCTTCCATGGGCCTGGCGCCATCATCTGATTGCTATTTTTACTACATAAGAAAGTTAGCTGTATATATGCACTGCATTTACATACCTTGTTATCTGTCAATGGCTTTGGTGTGAATAGCCAGATAACCACATTGTCAGTTACACGTTTTGCCTTGATGGCATCAAGAAGTGCTTCAAAGCCTGCCTCGTTAGCAATCTTTTTTTGAGGGGCAGACTGAGGTTGTTCCTTGAACTTCCACTCAAACTTCGACATCAGAAGCCAATCCAAGTCATAGGAAAGGACCAATCCAATTTCAATCTTGAACCTTCCAAACCCCTGCAAGGTGTTGAACTTGAATGGTCCCTTCATCACAAATGATGCCATTGTTGCTTTGGAACCTCGCCCAGGCTTTTTCTCGGCTGAAAGAGTAGGCTGAGAGATCTGAACATATATAGTAAATTTGTATGGTTCTTCATCAGGTTTGTCATCATCAGTGAGGAGTTCTTTATATTTAGCAATGCTTTTTGGTTTAGCATCATGGTGGAACTTGCATTTCTTTGATGGAGGCTTGGAATCAATGGGATCCTTGGTGGCCTGATGCTTTCCTAGATCTGGGCCAGCAAATGATGAGGGACTGCAGTTGACAAATTGAACCTGAGGACTCAATGAAGCTGATAACATTGAATATTTAATGATAACGGGTGAGTTGGAACACAGGAACTTATGATTGTTTGATTCATCAGTCCTAACTTCAGAGTCAGGCCAGAATCCAAGTTGATCAACTACTATGTTGACAACCTGACCTATTAGTTAGTAAAGCACTTATGTTATACCTGGGAAAGCATACCTGACCACTCTCAAGCTCTTGTACAGCAATTTCGGATGTCTGGGGTGGGTCTGAAAGGAGTGTGCTCGCCTGGTCCACTGAATGTCCATCTGCAGGGCTAGTTTCTCTTGGCACTAGCACAGGAACCTTGATAGTTATTTTATCTGTTTTGGTAGGACCAGATTTGGGACGTTTTGTAGATATTGTAGCCCGCTTTTTCTTCACCATCTTGGCTGGCGTTGTTATCGCAGCAGTGTATATACTGATTTCCTTTTCAGGCTATACTACCAACATGCCTTAAATTTTTCACACAATCTCATTATTACTTCAAGGTGCTGTAAAGCATTACCTAATTTGACCTACAGAACGTCTTTCATGACATGATCCATCGTGGACAACCAACTATGACGAACCTCAACTTGGGTCCAAACTCAGGGTCTCCCACTTGTTACTGACTTCCGTTCGAGCTTTCTTTTCACTACTCCAAAGTGTAGACCTTTTCATACTCCCAAAAGTCTACAGTGACTCTTGTACAGCAAAGACGTTTTCTATGTATCTAGCCTGGTACAGTAATACCTATCTAGGTGTACGTGATACAACTAATCATTGCCATATCCTAATTAATCTAGTATCAAGCAAGACGAGCAAAGCACCATTGATGTTGGTTATGATCCTGTTGTATGGTCCTTCTCAGCATTCAAATCGCTCAACATAGTGCCATGCCACAATCAATGACTGGCCAAATTGGACGACCACTTGTACGTATTCAAGACTGCTGAAGAAAATTCAACGTTGGAGGATGGATTAGATGGATTGATCATACTATCCATCAAGTGCAAGAAACTCAAAAGGGACTTGCATGTCTCAGGTGGTGCTATCTTATCATGCGCACAAGTCTCACTATTTCTCATTGACATGTAATGTTGAACTTAACCGATATCTATCAAATGACCTTGGCGTTCCAGCTCTTTCTGTCTCAAGTCCAGCTATCCCCTCGAAGAACTCAAGACATGCATCTTGAAAATCATGTTTGTTCTTGGTGTCATAAAGTAAATCCAATGCATGATATGGAGCGAACAGATTGTCATGAAATATGCTGACAAGTGGCTAGGCTCAATGAGAAAGTATATCGGCAGCCTGAGCAGCTCAATGCATTGTTTGTTTTTAGACAAGATCATGCTGTTGGAGGAAGAGGTCAAGGTCAAGATCAGATGAGGAAGAGGTGCATTTTCATTTCAATGTGGGATATGGACAGTGGTGCTGATGGCTCGTGTACAGTCAGAGGGCGTGGCAACAGGGAGTGATATGGTAGAGGATACGAGCGTGTGTTCTGGGACATCGGGTGTGCAGAGGAGAGTGGAGACAAGGGCAGGGGCAAGGAAAAGGACCAAGTCGACCAGATGCATGTTTGGGTCCATGATTGTGTCATCGGAAGCTGAGTGAGACCGACTAGATGATGAAGAGTGTGGATTCGGATGACAATGAGGATGAGGGGGATGTTACAGGTGCACTCTATGCTATAGTGCATTATGATTACTGAAGCTACAAGCACTACGAATATGGACTACAACTACAGATTACAGACTAAGAACATGAACACTCTTAAGTTTTATCTTATCAGTACCAGACTTACTGATTACTCTTTATTTTCATTTCTTCACATGTGCACATAGTCACATATTACTTATTCACTATTTCATGACATCACGATTATCACTCTTGATGGAGTCATGCTTCACAATCATCACAACCCCTATTCTTATGAGTCATGATCATAGATGAATCACACCTGATGCTTGAGACATAAGGCTATGTCTTCCATTCTACCACATTCATGCTTCTTATTCACATTAGCTCCACACCTTATGTGTATGTTTATACTTCTCTTCCATTCTTACTTATTAGATACACATTGTAACATCATGGATGACACAGGATATCTCTAGATGAGGTATCTATAGATACAAACACTAGTAGAGTATATATATGGCCCATGTAGAAACAGGGAACTCTAACCAAGTTCTCCTGTGCTTTCCCCTATAAATAAGAACTATTATCATTGCACATACCTCTGGTTCCTAGCTTGTAAGCAAAGCTAGTTAAGACAAAAGCCCACTTGGTAAAGGATACCACAAGAGTAACAAGACACCTCTCTTGGGCAACTGCTATTGCCTCTTGACAGCTACGCCTCAGGGGTTTAGGGTTGTTTCAAGGGATGAGGAGGATGGAAGATGGGGGATGAGGGACACTGCACAAACAAGGAGGCTTCTGAAGTAGGCTGAGTGACTTTGCTTTCTTTTGTATCTAAGGGAAGGGACTGACAGATGCTAGATTGGCCAAGAAGCTGCCCTTTCGGCAGCTGCCCTTTCGGCAGCTGCCCTCTGAGTCTCTAGATGAAGATGACAACGGGCAGTCTGGTGAGTACCACAACTTGGACAAGGGGATCATGGCTATAGGATATCAGTGAGTGAACAAGGCTGGGCCACAATGAGATAGACCATGCATGCTTCAAGCTGTTTCTACGTTGTCGATGAATCGTCCACTGCTGATAGATAGAGTGTCTCAAGATAGGGCCTAGACAATGCAATGCAACGGGCCATCTTACCGGACTATGTGTAGTTGACTGAGGCATTGCCCATCTATGAATGATAAGTTGCTTTGCCATGTTCATTTCTTAGTAGCATCAAAGCTGAGGTTGTTGTTGATCAATCAATCACAAGGCAGTCACTTGTCAGGGAAACATGTTCCTCGTCAGTAACTACTATGGAATACTTCATTTGGCCTGGTCCTTTCCTGGTTCCCGCCCTACATATCTCCTTATTCTGCACTGAATCAGTGCCTTGGTCAGCACTTAGGAACACTGATCAAGCAGTTGTGCCTGTCACTGCAATGCAACCATAAGTGTTCCACTGAGCCACAACATAATAATACAAGGCTGTCCTTCCTCTTCCAGACTCATTTGCTTCCACACATGATTCTGATCAATCCTTCCTGGCAGAGATGTCACATCCAATTTTCTGTCTTGGAAAAATATTTTGGACAGTATACAAGGGACCATATGGTCTAGGACCCTGACACAGACAATGGATAGATCCGGGATCAGAATTACCTACACCCAAACTTCGAAGAGGCGCTAACAGTGGTGCCAAGATATCCCAAATGGATTTGGGCATTGAACGAATAAATATTTGGGTGCTGGGTGCTGGTTCTCACACGTCTAGGTGGCAGCCAACTGGAGCGGCTGGATTGTTGTTTACTATTATCTGTTGAAGAGTGCGGCTGCTACTGCAAGTCGTACCTCAAGTTGCAAACCCATGTGAAGACTCGAGGAGACTTCGGTCGGCCCGGAGCACCCTTGGAGCACTTTCCCCGACGTTCACACTTATATCCTGTTCCTTGGTCACTGAGTCAGCGTTTTGGAATGCTGCTGGACCCATCTGTCACCATCGGGCGCTTCAGCTGAA
>JBBPTP010000799.1:0-13331 GCA_038094195.1 Pulveroboletus aff. carminiporus | reverse complement strand
AAGTTCAAACCAACCTACCCTAAACACCACTGATACTTTCACGACTTCACGACAGCACGATGCTTGACATCGTGTGACTCATGACTTGACGTCTCTGGACTAATTGAACTCTAATAGACAGAACTTAACTTTATTTCGTACGCTTCCATTCTATGCCTCATGCAGTTCATTACTGCTACCCCTTTACCCTATGGCTATGCTTCATGCTTCCCTTCCATTTGATACGCCACATAACTCATGCTTTCCTCATTGCTTTAATCTCCACTTCACAGCCTTATGGCTGTCCATGTCTACATTTGGACAACAGACCAAATAGATACAAACATGTATTATAGTATATAAGGACCCGAATCGATGACCAAGGGATCCTCAGTCAGATCCTCTTGGGTATTTCCCCTCATCTGCTCATTCTTAAGTCTACGCTGCCTAGTGGTAACCTGAAAGC
Organism: Pulveroboletus aff. carminiporus; assembly: GCA_038094195.1. Lineage (NCBI taxonomy): Eukaryota > Fungi > Basidiomycota > Agaricomycetes > Boletales > Boletaceae > Pulveroboletus > Pulveroboletus aff. carminiporus. Next base: position 12,886 of record JBBPTP010000799.1, on the reverse strand, counting down.
TCTAGTAGCAATTAGGGTTGTTTCAGTAAGGGGGTAATGTTATGTTTTATTCCAGACTTCCCTATTATGTGTATACTTTCCTCTTTTATCTGCTTACTCATCATGCGAGTATCCTTATGGTCACATGAGTACCCTTCCAGTTGTGAATCTCCTTCCATATTTCATAATATTCTATCTAGTTATATGATTTGCTTATTCAGTGAATCCTTTTTCACTATATAATCCTGCCTCTTTTCTTCTTCTACTCTTTAAGCTAGAGCTTCCTTCTAATATCACCTCTTGTACTTTGGTAGCTGTCTCAATCTAGCTCCTCTTGTCTCTCTTCCTGCAAGTCTTCATTCTTCTCATTTGATTAGACACTTCTAGAATTCCTAGGCTACCTTTAGGTAGTATCTTTCATTGCACTTAAGTCCTTGCTCATCACAAGGTGTCATCATACTCTCATTGTCATCACTATCTTAGCATGACTCCTTATTCTTCATCATCTCCCATACCTTGCCATTGTCTTATGAAGGCTATATACTCCTTGAAGGGCTTTGCTTGTCTCTACTTGAGCCAAGCTTAACAATAACAATTCAAAGCCATAACATTAAATTCTCAAAATTATATGGACAGATTCCTAAAAGGATTCTCTAGAAGATTGTCAATTCAGATTTGCAAAATATGTAGACCAACTATGGGAAATGCAAACCACTGAATATAGTGGCTGTGCAGTAGATACCCCTGATCATATGCTACATAAAGGGCTCAACCAAAGTATGAATCTCTGCCACTCTACATCAAATTCATTGCCATGCACTCTTATATAGGTATACCTCATGCAATGCCTTATTACATTTGCACTATACAGTTAACCCTATACTCTATAGATGTACAACATATCCTAGACCATAACCCTTTACTACATGCCACACACAAGCCCAGAACTAGTCTAGAAACCTTCCTACTAAATCTATATTGTAGACATAGTCTAGTACACATATATAACATAAAGTATACATTCAATATCCTAGCATAGCATATCTTAGATGTAGTATACACTTGAACAAACTATAGAATAGTATGTAAGGGATGCCCTCAGCTCTAGAGGATACTATTCTTGTCCTCTTGGAGTTTTTCTACTTGCTAGGAGGTTCAGGCTCACAACTATTGTCTTATTGCTTAAACAGCTGATCCTTCAGTGGATTAGTTGTTTCATCAGAAAGGATGGTCTGGGTTATTGCTCAAGTTCCATAGATAAGATGATCTTGCTGATGTCTGCCCATTCCAGTTTTTTCCCAGGAAGGTATTCACAAAGAGACACAACATTCCAGAAAAGTTCAGAAAGGTCAACATTTCAAGTGTCTTCTTTATCATACTCTTTTATTGTTACTTGTTCCTGGGTCCAGTCAATCTTGAGATTCCATTGCCTTAACTAGGGTATTCCAAGGATGATTTGTGGGGTTTTAAGCCAAGTGACCATCAAATCAATATATTCTTTGTGATTGTTGATGGTTAGATTCATTTAGACTTTATATTTAATAATCTCTTCTTGGTTTTTGGTGCCATCAATGTTAAGGGCTGCTAGAGGCTATTTTAAAGGAATTCTAGGAAACCAGTGTTGTTTGACAAGATTAGAGTTGATGAAGTTCCCTGTCACCCCTGAGTCAATGAGGATAACAGTTTCAATGATTTCTTTTCTAGTATGTAGCTGAACAGGGATGCACAAGGTTCATTCATTGGTTAATGCTACAAATACATGGGCTAAACTATGAGAAGGAGATGTCAAGCATTCTTCTCTCTTAAAAAATCCTGAGTATTTTCTTCAGTTTCCTCATCAAAGCAGATCTGAAGCATTTGTAAGATCTATTTCAGATCTTTCTCTTTTTCTTTCATGACAGAGATGTATAAGTTGATTGGGTTAACTAGCTTGGCAGGAGGGGAGGTAGAAGCAGTAGTGTTAGTTGAGGTGGTCTGAATCTGGGTGGTCAAAGTTCTTGGAGGGAATGTAACTCTACAGTTCTGCATAGAATGTCCAACTTTTCAACATTTGAAGCATCAATTTTCTCTGATGCACCTAGCTTGCTCAGTTAAAGTGAGCTTCTTAAGATGAACAGTGTTAACATCCATGGCATTCAGGTCTTTGGCACAGAAGGAAGAGGAAGTAGAATTGGACATGTGGCAGACCTCTCTTTTGAGGTCTTCAATTTTCATGAGCTGCTGATGATATGTCTTTGCTTTCTTGATCTAGAATTGTTGTGGGCTTCTCAGCTCCTAGGATTATGATGGTGAGTTTCTGATCTAGACTTATAAAAAAGTCATCAATCAAAGTGTGGTCTTCAATTACTCTGACCTTGGCTGCCAGAGCTTGATACTGGATGATGTATTCCTGAAATCCATCATCCTTCTTGGTCTTAGTTTGGATGAGGTGGTGTAACTCCATTTGAGTCTTGGCTTTAGAGTCAAATGAGAAGAATGTGGACTGGAAATCTTTGATAAACTTGTTGAAGTTTTTTGTTGTGGCATCAACAGTGGCATCTTCCATCTTGTCATATCATATTTTGAAGAACTGAATTCCTCTGCCCTTACTTATCTTATTTAGGTAGGACTATAATATCCCAAAAATCTTACCAAGTTCAACCCTACTACATCCATGACAACTCCATATATTTCTAATCTCCTATTCTGTTATGACACTAGTACTTCCTTTTTGGTCTATATCTCATTTCATCTCAGCTTCATACTTCAGATGTCATTATTGCTACACCTGTCATGGAACACAGCTCTAGACATGACAACTCTGGACTTGAGCTCCAATCTGCATTCCTCCTATCATCCAATGTCATGCTTCATTTTTATCATTTCAGATTTATCAATCATATCATATTACTTCTGAATTCATAGTATAAAAACCCTTCTGTAATCTGTATGAATCTTAGTTTAAATATCAACTTAATTCTCTCCTCTCTCACTTGCCCTTGAGCAACTTGCTCACTCTCTCTCCATTCTCTAAGCAACTCACTCACTCTCTTTCCATTCCCTGAGCATGTTGCTCATTCTGTTCTCAACTTCAAGGATAGGCCAGTACAAGGATGCAACATATAAGTCCTACACCAAGTATCCTCACCCCCTCTAGTCATGTTGACTCTGTCAGTCATACATATGATCTCTAGTCTGGACATTGTCAGACTTGTCCATGAAGAATCTGGATTTAACAGTATATTTGAACTCACTCTTGTACTTGCCACTTACAACTATGTCCCACACTTCAACCACTCATTGCCAAAGACTTGAGTCTATTTTTTGTTAAGCTTGGCTCAGGTAGAGCAAGCAAAGCCCTTCAAGGAGTACTAAGCCTTCATGGAATGATGACATGGTATGAAAGACGATGAGAAATGAGAAATCATGCTAAGATAGCAATGATGATGAGAGTATGATGATGCCTTATGAGCAGCAAGGACTTAAGCAAGATATAAGATACTACCAAGAGGTAGCCTAGAGATTTCAGGAGCATCCAATCAATATGGAGGATGAAGACACATAGGAGACAAGATAAGAGAGCTAGTATTGGAAAGCTACCAAGTACAAGTGGAAGTATTCTGAGGAAGCTCTAGCTTAGAGAAAAAGGGAAGAAATAGATGAGACTATATAGTGAAGGAGGATTCACTGAATAAGTGAATCATATGACTGTATGGAATGTCATGAAATGAAAAGGAAGGAGTTCCATGACTATGAGGGTACTCATATGACCATAAGGGTATTTGCATGATTGGTAAGCAAACAAAAAAGGAAAAGAATACACATGGTAGGAAAAGTCTAGGATAAGTTGTAACATTATCCCCTTACTAAGTCCAAAGAACTATCAGTTCTTTAAAATTTGATGTTCTGGATTAAAATATCAAGTTCATCCCAGCTAGGGACTTCAGAGTTTGTGAGGTGTTCTGAGGGAATGCTGGCATCTAGCATAGTATGATGGTGGGCTTCTACATCTGATACATCTTTGTTGGTAGAGTAATCCTCAAGACTGTCCTCATTTCTTGCATTGTGAAGGCTAATGTCATCTATGGCTTGGATGAAGAGGACACAAGGATTTTCTTCTGGATGATACAGTTGCCCTACAGGGGGTGTTTGTGGTTGTAGAATCTCCACAGGTACAATAGGGTCATTGGCTGAAAGATTGTTGGGTGAAAATTCAGAGTCTGAATTATTGTGAGGTGGACTCCACAGCCAGGATGTAGAAGGAGATGGGACCAGAAGTGGAAGCACAGAGTTAGAGTCAGATGATGATGGCAAGAAATATATGGGGGAGTATGATTTGACTGGGCATTGCCACTCTACATGTCCAGTGGCAAACTTTTTACATACTTGACACTTGATTCGACAACATTCAGCTTTTTTATGACTGATGCAGTGACAGCCATTACAGGCATGGTAGTAGTCTAGGTCCCCATGGGTAAGAGGGGTGTTATTCTGAGTTGCAATGAGCTGGGTGAGGATTTGAAGTTTTTTCTCTTCTGATGGAGTGGAGGGAAGAGCATCACTGTATTCATTGAGTAGGGAATGGATCTTTTCACTGATTTTGGTCATTTCAAGTTGATGGGCAGCAGCAAGGATTTTTTGATTAACTTGGAAGTGGGATTTGCAGAGAAGATTAAGGACTAGATCCAGGTCTAGAGTAGAAGGAAAGCCTTCTAAATGGGCAATGGCAATAGACAAAGTTTGATGGGCACCATAAGCAGTGCAAAGAAGACTGAGGGGTGAGTGGAGTGGATATAATGGTCTAAAGTGGTGGCAAGGGATGGATCATTGAGGGCATAGGCAAGCACATCTTCATGGGTGGGAGAGCAGTGATGGAAAGTGTGAGCAAAAGGAGAAACAGAGAGTTCTAAGGTAGGGATGTGAGGTATGGTAGTGTAGATGAAAGTAAAGTGAATGACTTTGATGGATTGAACAGAAGAATGATGTTTTTTATAGCCTTTGAGAATGGTCTGTACATGAGAGAGATCTTTTTCAGACACTCATGAGTCATCCTTTGATGTATAGCCTTTCTATTGAATAAGAAAATAGCAGTTAGAGAATGGACCTTAATGTTTTAATATCTGCTGAATTTCATATTCTTCTTCTCCACCGATGAGGTCAGGTGGAGGAGGTTTTAGGAAATTTGAGTCATGAATGGGGTTTTCACAATAGGGTGATAAGAGGAAAGCATGGAACATATTGTGAATTTTCCATGTGGTGGAAAAGCAGAGTCTATAAGATAAGGGTGATAGGACTGAGATAATGGTAAATGGTCCTTTTTATTTTAAGGCAAATTTTGGATTGACAATAGAGCATTTCAGATTTCTGGCTTCAAGCCAAACTTTGTTGTCTTTCTTGAATGGAATAAAGCTTTGGTGGAAGCATGATGCCATGACCTGGTGAGCAAGTTCATGGGCTGCAAGGGCTTCAGATCATGCAGCTTTAAGAGATTTTAGCTGATTAGCAATGGCTAGAATAGAAGATTCAGAAAAGACCATGGGAATTGCTTTAGATTTGTAACCATGCATGAGATAAAATGGAGATTTCATGGTGACAGAGTGGGTTTGGTGGTTGTGTGCAAATTCCACATGGAAAATAGATTTGGACCATAAGGTGGAGTTATTACTGCAGTGGATATGAAGATAAGTTTCAACTTCTTGATTCACATATTCAGTTTCTCCATCAGTTTGTGGATGGTATGCAGTGGAGAGGGCAAGATCATAGCCAAGGAGGTGTCCAAGTTCAAGAGCAAATTTTGATGCAAATTGTGGACCTCTGTTGCTAATGATCTTTTCATAAAGGTCAAACCAAAGATAGACTTTGTGGAAAAAGAGGTCTGCTACCCCTTCAGTGGTGATGGATTTCTTGGTAGGGCATAGAATTACCCCCTTAGTAAGCCCATGGTCTACTATGACCAAGAGTGTATTGAAATCATTGGATAGTGGAAGATCAGTGATTAGGTCACATGATATTTGTTGAAAAGGTTGGATAGCATGGGACTTGATCAGAGTAAGTGGTGGCATCATGGGATGTGTATTGACTTTATTTTGTTGACAGGTTGCACATCCTTCGACATATTTTCAGATGTGATGGACTAGACCTGGCCACCAGTATTGGTGAGAGATGAGTTGACAAGTTTTCAACACTTCAGAATGTCTGAAAGTAGGATCATTATGGCAAGAGGAGATGATTTTATGACATAAGTCATCTTTGGGGGGTACATATATGCAATCTTTGTAGGTGATAACTTCATTGCAATTTTGTCAATCAGAAAGGTGAAAGCAAAAAAAGAGGGGGAATTTTGTTGTCTAGAGCTTAAAGAGTAGTAAGAACAAGAAAATCATTGCTGAATCATTCAGCAATAATAGAATGGAGGGTTGAACTAGCAGTTTGAACAAACATGGATGGAGGAAGGAGGGTGGTTTCTTTATTATTGGATGCATCCTTCAGAAGATGGTTAATGCATCTAGAAAGAGTGTCAGGACCAGAAAGGGCAGTGCCAGGGACATGGATAAGTTTCAGATCATAATCTGAAATGTCAAGTAACCATCAGGCTTGTCGATGGTTAAGGATCTAAGGTTGACAGAAATAGATGAGGTTTTTGTGGTCTGTGAAGATCTAGATGGGATTGACAGAGTCAATAAAGTAGTGTCTCCATGCTTTAAGAGCACAAATAATGGCAAGGAGTTCTCTGTCATAGATGTTATAATTTCATTTTGCCAGTGAGAACAATTATGAAAGATAGGAGCAAGGATGCCATTTGCCATTAGCATTGGTTTGGAGAAGAATGCCTTCCAAAGCAAATTTGGAAACATTAGTAGTGATGGCAAAGGGTTTAGTAAGATCAGGAAAATGAAGGATGGATTTGGATAGGAACATTTGTTTAAGCATTTTGAATGCTTTCTGACATTTGTCAGACCAATTCCAAGATTGAGATTTCTTGGTTAGATCAATGAGGAGACATGCAACTTTAGAGTAATTTTGAATGAATCACCTGTCGAAGTTGGCAAAGCTGAGAAACAAGTGGACTTCTTTGACTGAAGATGGTACAGGCCATTTGGCAATACCTTCTAGCTTAATGGGGTCCATTTCGAGTCTCTGTTCATTAATGATCATTCCAAGATAGTCAACTTCTTTGGTAGAAAAGTTGCACTTTTTGAGGTGGAGATGTAGATTGAGTTCTTGCATGTGTTGCAAGACACAGCAAGTTCATTCAGTGTGAATCTCTTCATTGTCAGAAAAAATAAGGAGATTGTCCATATAAATGATGAGCCATCCTTTAGAGATCATATCTCTGAATGAATCATTCATGAAGCATTGAAATGTGGCAGGGGAATTTGTTATGCTAAAGAATATAACCATTGGTTTGAAAAGTCCTTTGTGGGTTAGGAATGTACCCTTCCATCTTTGATGCAGACATTGTTATATTTCCATTGTACATCAAACTTGATAAAGATGTTGGTGTCCTTGAGTTTATCAAGAAGGTTGCCAATCAGGGAAAGAGGGTATGCATTGCATACCATGTGTTCATTTAGGTAGCAGTAGTCTTGACATGGGCAGAGTTTGCCATTCTTCCTTTTAATGAAAAAGAAGAGAGATGCTTGAGGTAAATTTGATGGACAAATTTTTCCTGCTTTAAGATTTTCATCAATGAACATTTTGGTTGCTTCACATTCTTTGAGAGAGAGGGGGTATAGTTTGTCTATCTTAGGTATGAAGAAGTCTTTGAAATTGATTTCATGATCATATGGGTAAGATGGAGGTAGTTCACCAATTTCTGGTTTGGTGAACACTTTGGCAAATTCTTGGTATTCAGGAGATAATACTTTCTTTGGTTTTAGCTTTTCAGCTTCAACCATGAGTTCAGTAGCATGGGTAATTTTGCAGATTGCTTTTGGTGAAAGATAGCAATTTCCACAATGGATGATACAATGAATGAATTAGTTGTATAATGTACAATCAATGAACTGATCTTGCATTTCATAATCCATATAGTTGAACAGGGCAGAAGTAGATTTGGATTTGACCATTTTGCAGGTCAGAGGAGGAAGTTTCTTGGCAAACTTATATTCATTTGTCTCATATGTGAATTAATATTGTACAAAAAGAGTTTTTGATTTGTCCTTTGATTTGTCAATAGAAAGAGACTGGACAGACCAGTCAATGACAGGATTCGCTCACTTGAGCCATGGAAGTCTGAGGAGAACATTATTGTCACCACAATCCATGACATAGAAAGGCATTTCTTGTACTATGCCTTGGATGTTAACAAAAAGAATGGTGGTGAACTTGATCAGTCCCTTAGAATTTATGGAGTTATTTGCATTGCAAACACAAATCTGATGTTTAAGATGAGAGGTGGAGAGCTAGTACTTTCAAACAAAGCTCCAATTGATGCAGTTCATTTGCACACCACTATCAATAAGTACACAGGTTTTGACATCTTTGAGTGTGTGTGAGGGGATGATGAGTTGAACAGGGATCATCATATTATGGGTGGAGACTCATACAGTAGCTACTCTGCATGAGGAAGGTACAGACATCAAGGCTATCCTTTCACTCAAAAATCCTTCTTGAAGGTTACTCTTTGAACATCTTTGTCATCCTCAGAGTCAGAATCATCTTCAATTTCTTCAAGTTTCAGGAGATCAGCAGATTTCTTTTCTTTGTGAACCTTTTTGTCCACAGAAGGAGGGTTAGATAAAGAAGAAGTGGGGAAAGATTTAAATTTAGCTTGACAATCTCAAGCAGAGTGGCCTTTTTGGTGATATTTAAAGCAAGCCCCAATCTTTCTGAGGCATTCATGTTCTTCTGGGGTGAGTTTCAGTGGATAGTGAATGGTGTTGATGTTAACATCCATTGAATTGGGGATCTTTTCAGGACAAGAATAGAACTTATATGAGGAGGACGTGGCAGTTTTCTTATACAAAGAGTTTACTATCTCTTTTGCCTCTTCATAGAGGATCTGGTACTCTTGGACTTTTTTGTACCAATTCTTGATGGCAGTAGTACAAGTGGATTCTCCATACATTTTTAGGGTAAGGTCAAAGGAAATTCCCTTGGTGAAGAATTTGATCAAGATTTTATTGTCAGTGATCCCTGACATAGCAATATGATTATGGAATTGAGCAATGTATGAGGTGAGTTCTAAGTTTGAGTCATCTTTTTGTTTGCTAACTCAAGTGTTCATAAGCCAGGTAATAGACTTATGTGCTGAATTGGTGGATTTGAAGACTTTTTTGATTGGCTTGATAAAGTCAGCCCATGTATCAGCAGAGACAGTGGATCTAGAGATGCAGGATTTTATGAAAGTATTTGTCATATCCTGAAAATCTTACCATGTTCAACTCTGCTACATCCATGACAACTTCATATATTTCTGATCTCCTATTCCATTATGACATCACTACTTCCTTCTTTGGCCTATGTCTCATTTCATCTCAGCTTCATACTTTAGATGTCATCATTGCTACACCTATCACAGAACATAGCTCCGGGCATGACAACTCTGGACTTGAGCTCCAAGCTGCATTCCTCCTATTATACTCCATTTTGATTGTTTCAGATTCATCAATCATACCATGAAACAACCCTAATTGCTACTAGAGCTTTTCAGGTTACCACTAGACAGCGTAGACTTAGAGAGTGAGCAGATGAGGGGAAATACCCAAGAGGATCTGACTAAGGATCCCTTGGTCATCGATTTGGGTCCTTATATACCCTACTACATGTTTGTACATATTTGGTCCATTATCCAAATAAAGAGATGGACAGCCATAAAGCTATGAAGTGGTAATTAAAACAATGAGGTGGGCATGAGTCAGGTGGCATATCAAATGGAAGGGAAGCATGAAGCATAGTCATAGGGTAAAGGGGTAGTGGAAATGAAATGCATGAGGCATGAAATGGAAGTGTACGAATAAAGTTAAGTTCTGTCCACTTAAAGTTCAATTAGTCCAAAAGTATAGAGTCATGAGTCACACGATGTCACGCATTGTGCTGTCATGAAATCATGAAAGTGTAAGCAGAGTTTAGGGTAGGGTTGGTTCAGACTTAGCAGATGTAGAGTTAAGGGAATCGTGACGTCGTAACTTTGGGGTAATTGATTTGAACTGCAAGTCTAACAACAAGCATTAGACTTGAGTGACTAGTTTAACCTCATTGCGGAGGAGCTTTAATTGGGGTTTGAATAAGTTACGATGTTGCAAAAAGAGCATTTGTAACAAAACCCTTCTGTAATCCATATGAACCTTAGTTCAAAAATCGACTTAATTCTTTCCTCTCTTACTTGCTCACTCTTTCACCATCTCTTGAGCATGTTGCTCACTCCATTCTCAACTCCTCGACTCTAAGGATAGGCCAGTACGAGGGTGCGACACATAAGTCCTACACCAAGTATCCTCACCCCCTCTAGTTATGTTGACCCTGCCAGTCATGCACATGATCTCTGGTCTAGACATTGTCAGACATGTCCATGGAGGATCCAGATTTAACAGCACCAGAATATAAGATTGGAGATAAAGTTTGGCTCAGCACAGAGCATCTCCAACTTCCATATACATCATGTAAACTTCAAGAGAAGTGGATTGGTCCCTATGAAATCATAGCACTGAGGGGTCCTAATGCATGTGAACTCTACCTGCCAAAAACAATGAAAATTCATCCTGTTATAAATGTATCACATCTAAAGCCATATAAGAAAAGGCTGCAGGGACAGGAAGCACTGATGGCAGGTCCATCACACATAACAGAAGATCATGACATTGAATACAAGGTTGACTATCTCATGTTACAATTCTATTTCTTTTCTCATTGCTACTTCTCTTTTGCTTCACACAACATACAGTCCTCTTTGATATCATCTGCATCACTTACACTTATTCCTTACTGGTAGTATCCATTTGTCCTCATCTTGTTCTCTTGTGATCAGCTTCTAAAAGGTTCATCTCACATCTTTTTACTATTTGAACAATCCCTCCTTGGCCGAGTCTCTTATCTCAGCCTTGTAGTTCCTATCCATTCCATGTTCTCTATTATTCCATAATGTTTTGCTGTGGCTTAGTTAATCCACAGTACTCTTTTCCATTTATATCCTTCTTGGGCTGGCCCTCATCCAAATCAGCTATCACTATTTAAATCATAGGATAGTGTTATGTAAACTTTCCTCACTTTGAATCTATTCTGTACTTGCTACCTAGCATTTTCTTAAGTTTTTTCAGAGGATGTTGTGACTCTTCATGAGCTCCTCTCTTTGGTAGAATCTCTTTCGAGTCTGGTTGAACTTAGCATCAACATCTCTCCACCTTGTGTTCCACACGAGGTGTAGTAGCGCTAGGTCTAACACCTCATTGATTCTCATATGAAAGGATGAAATTTGAAATACTTAGTCCATTGGTGTGGATGGTCTGATGATGACTGTACTTGGAAACCAGAAGGCAATCTAAAGAACATCCAACAAGCCATAAAAGATTTTCATAAAAAGTACTCCAACACTTCTCAAAAGTTGAGGATGTTGGCCATCAATTTTATTCAACTTTTCAAGTACTATGAAAAACCTATACTGGAGGGGACCACACAACCCTTTAATCATCTAGAATGTGATTTATAGAAGGGGGATAGTGTTACAAACACTGTCTAATGCAAAACCTCGTTCTTTGGGACTTAACATTTTCTATGATAACATTTGACTAAGCTTGCTGACTAAGCAGCTTACTAAGCACATTCATTTTATTCTACTAAGTTCAGTCATGCATCAAAGGATAAAAGCCCTTTACCCACTCTCACTCAAGTCACAATTCCTTTTTTATTTCTGTCTAGAAGTTTCTTAACTTCTATTCTCATGATTATAATGGACAATGTGTCCATCATGCTTCTATCTTCCATTCTTTCACACAATGTGTGTGCAGCATGCATTTAATTACTGAATTACAAAGATATGCCACAAGGCTATATATGGATATGTTCCGAGTCACCATAACTCATTATGGACAGCTTTATTACTATATTAGGATATATGATTCCATAAATGGACTATTTACCTATATAAATATGTACAAATAAGACCAAACCCTATGTAGTATATAAACCTAGGCCTTTGATGCCAAAGTTCCTCAATCTAGTTCTTTTGATACTTATCACTACAAGTGGGGAGTTCCTAGATTTGACCCTCTCATCTATCTCACTATAACTCTTTTAAACTTTCACTTGCACAATCCTATATAGGATTGTTTGTTAGCTTGTAGTTATTTCATTTACTGCAAAACATACAAACATTCAGATAGTTTTTTGAGCCACTGTATGTTAGAAGGACTTACACCCATGATTATGAAGGGTGAAGACAAGTCTATGTGTGGAATTTTCCATTCTCAATTGGCATAACTCTTATGCCCTCAATGTGATGTAGAAGAGTTTAATGAAGACCCCAAGGTGTAAGTTTATTATTCTTGGCTAGTTTTGGTACTTCAAGCTCACAATACCCTAGTGGAATGAACACATTACAACAAGGGACATTCCCTATGAAAGCATCTAAGTGGCTAATGCTACTCTATGACAAAGACACTCTTGAACTGGAAAATAACCAAGCTGAGTTATTGCAGCACCATGCTGTCAAGTGAGTAAGATTTAATCTGACATGCACAAGCTGATCATTTATATCACTACAATAGATTTATCAGCACTTATTCAATGGTCCTGAAACAACCCTAATTGCTACTAGAGCTTTCAGGTTACCACTAGGCAGCTTAGACTTATGAATGAGCAGATGAGGGGAAAACCCAAAAGGATCTGACTGAGGATCCCTTGGTCGTCGATTCGGGTCCTTATATACCCTACTACATGTTTGTAGCTATTTGGTCCATTATCCAAATGTAGTCGTGAACAGCCATAAGGC
>JBBPTP010000798.1:0-13343 GCA_038094195.1 Pulveroboletus aff. carminiporus | reverse complement strand
AAGTCTAGAACTAGTCTAGAAACCTTCCTACTAAAGATATATTGTAGACATAGCCTAGTAGGCATGTATAACACAAAGTATACATGCAATATCCTAGCATAGCATATCTTAGATGTAGTATACACTTGTACAAACTGTAGAATAGTATATAAGGGACACCCCCAGCTCTAGAGGATACTAGTCTTGTCCTCTTGGAGTTTTCCTACTCGCTAGGAGGTTCAGATTCACTATTATTGTCTTATAGCTCAAACAGCTGATCATTCAGTGGGTTAGTCATTTCAATATGATTGAGAAGCATAGATGTGGTAGAATGGAATTAGCATAGCCTGATACCTCAAGTATCAGATGTGGTTTATCTATAATCATGACTCATAAGAATAAGGGTCATGATGATCATGAATATATGACATCATCAAGATGTGATAGCATGAAATTGTGAGGGTGTGAAGTTGTAAAATGTGACCATGTGCACATGTGAAGATGTGAAAATAAAGAGTAATTAGTAAAACAAGTACTGATAAGATAACACTTAAGAAAATGAATATCTTTATTTGTAGTGCTTGTAGCTTCTAGTAATTGTAATGCACTATAGGTGTAGAGTGCATCTGTAATACTAACCAAGTCTTCCTAGAGTTTCTTCTATTAACAATAAGACTATTATCATCACTCCACTACTCTGGTTCCTAGTCATAAGCAAAACTAGTCAAGATCTACTTGGTAAAGGCTACCATAAGGGTCACAAGACACTTTTCATGGGCAACTACTATTGTCTCTTGACAGCTACACCTCAGGAGTTTAGGATTATTTCAGCAAGGGTTAGAATTAGCAAGGCTAAGGATAGAATGAGCAAGGATTAGAATTGGAAAAGATTGAGATTGTAATTGGAAATGCACTAATACTGGCAAGAATTAGGATTGGTAGAAGTTAGAATTAGCAATAAGTATCAATATCATATACTACATCCTAGAGTATACCCATGGGTTTGTGGGTATGGGTACTTATGAATATGACTAAGGGTTAGGATTTCAGTACCCATGCAATTTGTAACCCATGGATTCATGGATATGGATAGTTCATGGATATGGGTAGGGGTTAACATTACAAGTATCCATGGGTTATCCATGTCTTTTCCTAGGCTTTACTTTCCTTTGTTTGTGTTTTCATAGTATGCTGCTCATGTGGACATCTTGCATGCACTTCCGTAAACACACACCCCTGTATATAGAATGCAAGAGCCTGAATTCTAGTGTATTATAGTTCTATTTCACTCTACACACAAGACAGCAAGAAGGTACAGGTGGTCCAAGTTATTCATTGATGCAAACCAGTATCATATGATGAAAATGACCCAGGTATTGATGTGTTTGATCACCACTAAATGATGAGAAATGACTCAATATTATGGGTTTAGCTCAGCATAAACCAATTAGTTTCCCATTGGATTTTCATTGTGATTTCATTGACTTCCAAAGTAACTGAAGTTCATTGAGTTCACAATGAAATTGAAGGTAATACTCCTTGAATTTCAACCTAGTTCTCACATTTATTCAAGGATCTAAAATGAAACCCTGACCTACTCTGACTGTGGGCTACACACATCAGAGTTTCTATTATTTAGGAGGATTTATTATATTTTTTAACATACATTTCAACAGAAAATATTATTAATAACTGTTTTAAAATCACTAGTAGTTTTCATTTTAATTGTTCTCTAAATAGTTGTGTTAAGTTGAACTGTGGAATGAAATTTTGAAGTTGGGCAAAGTAAATCTGGAGTGTTGCCTTGACATTCCCTCAAAATATTGGTGATAACATTATCTTTATGAGCTGAGTACACCAGTTAATATTAACACTGCCAATAAATTAAGTATTATGACATAGCTGTTATTCTTATCAAAATATTATATTTCTCTGATTGGGGCAGCCATTTCAAAAGTGAATATTTTATGCCTTACTAAAACTAAATGGGAGATGTGAGGCCGATGGTTGGGTTGACCTTCAGACAATTATCGGGCATAGTGGATCACATCATGTCAAGTAGTGTTTCTATGAGGCGAAGCATATTTTTGCTTTGAGTTCAATCCAGTTCATTGTTTGGACATATCTATTCATCATCACTCTCATTTGTACACAACTCTTTAAGTTCACCAAAGGTCCCTGCTGCCATCAGCTCATCTACTGCCCTCTGACTAAGCAGTCACTGAAAAATAAGATATGCTGGGCAATTGCAAGGGGTGGCAGTGCTGATATCTGTACCCATGTCTATGGAGTTACTCCATACTCCAAGTATCTGGAGTATCGAAACTAACAACATTCTGATGATCATGCTCAGGAGTTAAGTGAGTGGGTGAGTTGATGGTGATGTGGTGATGATGTGCACATGGATGAGTGAATAGAGAGTGTTCATACCAGACATTTTGAACTGCAACAAATTTCTGAAGCAAAGTGAACTAAACCTCGAATTGAATTCACAACAACACTAATGTCATATATGTAGAGTTCATTCATAGCCATTTATAGTGAACAGGTGTGAAAAAAGAGGGCAATGGAACTATGAAATTCATAGCCATTCATAGGAGGGTATCCAAGAGTAATACATCATCTACATCATGATGTGTATGTGTCAACACAGGGCTAGATGAGGGGTTGGTGGACATACCTACAGCAGACCACTGTTAACAGTGAAGAGGGAATACCCTAAGTAGGAGGATAATACACCATCTGCATCACTAGCATATTAGTATAAATCTGAGCAGTAGAGCTTGTAGGCACACCCATAGATGGCTGCAGGATAGAGAAAGATGGGAAGACAGGACTACAGAGATGAGGGGAATAAGGAAGACTAAATATGATAGTTCAGACAGAGAAAGAAAAAGGAAATGAGGATCAAGCATGGAGGGAGCATGTCAGTTTACATATGATGGAGCTGTGCCTGCATGCTGAGAATGCATCAATGTTGGTACTAGTCCTTAATTGAGGGTGGGTCAGCACTGCTTGATGTAAGAAGAATGTACCCACCATCGCCAGTGACAAGACAACCACTAATTCCTTAGTGGCATGCCAGTGAACAATATGTGACAACATCCGAGTAGGAGAGACTAATTCGACATCTTTGTATAGGGTGGCTGAGTAGACTCTGGCCAGAAAGTAGGAATAATGCTGATAGGAGTCCACGACATTCTTTGCCACCGAAAGATGTCATTGGACAGCAAACCAGACTTGGCCTCTATCTTCAAAGATGTACTTGATACAATCTGGTACTGGATTTTCACAGCTTGATGGATAGAAGAGGATGAGGCTATTGCCCAAATGAGTCAAGCTAAAGCTATAGATCACTCCATGAGTCCGAAAGTGAGCATGGAAGGGTAGCTGACTGCTTGATGTTAGAGATATCAGATCATCTGGAGTGGCTTGTAGCACTGGGAATAAATGGTGGTCAGATACCAATATAGGAGAATCGTTAACGTCATCTGATATATGTTTGTCAAACAATACTTTGAGTTCCTTGATGAAAGGTGGACATTCAGATCTTGACAACCAGTGTTTTAGTTTCGAATGCTGAATGAAGGTCCATAGGCATGTTTCCTCCTGTTGACCTAGGGACCATAGTAAGCAAGTTTAGGGCAGGAGACACAAATACTTGCCTAGAAAATGATTGATGGGAAACCACTGGAGATCACCAATGATGCGCTCAAATGGAAAACACCATCAAGAATGGACGGATCCAAAAAGCTGAAGGTAGTCATAGATATGGCATGCCATATGACCATTAGAACGCAGGACACTGTTGGGCAGGACCATCTGCAATGAACCTAACCAACTCAAAATGCAAGCTCAATAAGCAGTCACACGATGCTCGGTCATGGTGTACAGACAAGCAATGCAGATTGCTTGTACAAGTTCCATTGTGTTGTTGAGAATACAATGCAACTTTGCAGCAATTTCTGGAGATGGGTGACATGAGGTCTCATTCCACAAATCCATGAGTGCCAAGGGGATGTAGATCATGGCCATAGTGCGCCATTCATCTGCCTTCAAGATTCCAGCTTTTGCTTCACTGAAATTGGCTGGGACTGACCTGAAGGAGTATGGGATCAGCACTAGAGACATAATCTTGAATTGGCTTCCAACCTGAGCCATGATGGGGTATCAGCATTTTGTATGACTTTCTGAATGTATTTCATGATTTCAATGGTCGAAGTTTGAGCCTTGGCTATGAGTTCCATCAGCTTGGTCTGGCGCTGCATGTGATGAGATATAGTTATACTAAGGGCGAAACTTACACACCCATTCAATTAGGGTCTTAATCCAATGGACCTTCAATGCTCTACCACCCTTGCTGATGGGTTGCAAACCGAGGCTATTGGCTACAAACTTCAAAGCAGTAGCATTCTTTGCACAAAGCTTTTGTTCCAAGCTGGAAAGGTGCCACCCAACACATGAGGCATCACCAGCAAGATCATCAACTGCAGTGAGAAGTAAGACTTGGATGCTTCTGACATGTTTGCAGTCTTTCTCTAGGAGAGCATCTGGAGATGCAAAATTCTGAGTAAATGCTGATTGGAATTCCATTTCTACCTGCACCTTTGTGGCCGTTGCCATAATTAGCCCTAGAAATTCATGAAACTGGGCTTGAGCCAGTCCCTCCAATAGGCAATGCATAGCATCAACCATGAGTTGTCGAGGAGGGTCCCAGTATGGAAGTCACCAAAGGGGTGTCCAATATATGCCATGCTTTACAAAGAGTCGGTGGTGATCCATGGTGGTAGAAGCATCTCTATATAGCTCAGCGTATCACCTTAATGTTTCCTTCTCTCAAAAGTTCCAGTCAGGATGGTCAACATCTGTTCTCCCTAGCATCTTCAGATGAAAGCAGTGACAGGCACTGCAGTAAAAATGGCTTGTCACAGCAGCCAGCTGGGAAGTTTTGTGTGCAGCAGGAAGATCGCATACAACACATGCTATAGCTGATCATGTAACTCATTCCATGTGAAAAGCAGTTCATGAAAACTGGATGCCCCACATCCAACTATCCACCATATCATCGATGAGAGGATCAAGAAAGAAGTTAAGTTGATCACTGAAAGGTTCATTAGGGCCAGGAATGATTCCTGCTAGGTACATATTCTCTATTTTGTAGCAGATATCTGGAGGAAGGTTCAGACATGCACATGAAATGATTCCACAGGAAGTCTTTGCATTTTGCTGCGAGTTGCCTTCAATGTTGAAAAAGTCAATGTTAAGGGAAAATAGAAAGCAGCCTTCACCTTTCCAATCAATAAACAAACTTGATCTGCTAGGATTCTTCAGCATCCAGATGAACTCTGCATCCCAGACATCTTTCATAGTGAGAGGTGGGGAACTCGTTATGTTCTGCATGACATTGTCACAAGGTTGGTCCATAAGGTTTTCGAGGTCTGACCTTGACAGGAGGTCAGAGAGGTAGTCATGAAAATGGTGATAGACAAAGGATTTGATGGGGTGCTTGTAGCCATTACCAGGATTATGAACGAGTAAGGTGTTACAAGGTTCACCTTCTGAACATGGCTGGCGTGAACAGTATGAAGGGTATAAAGGACCACAACTGTTGTTGTCAGCAGGTTTATAGATATAGTTGCACATAGGGCAAACAGCAAAAGTAGTAGTGCAGCCCTCCAAGTCAAAGCATGACAGTGCTGTCACAATGTGCTTGGGTACTTGAGCAAGAATTCGATTGCATAAAATGGGAACATTGGAGCTGGTAGATTGAAATGTAAGACTTAAAATGAGGGAGATGATTCCCAACAAGAGATCACCACATGCACGATGAACACTGAAGAACACCATGCTGATCATGCCTACAAGAATACCAAAAACGGAAAGCTCATCGCTCTGGTTGATGGAGCAGTGAAAATGATGGGCTACAATTCATTGAGTATCAAGTCACCAGTTAAGTAACTCACTTACATGAGTCATACTTGACAGGATCATTAGCAACCAGCAGGATTTCCCCAGAATCAAGGTGTGTCTCTAACTCAACACATGAACAGTGTAGGAGCTCGACACTCTCTACGTTTGTAGACTCAGTTTTCTCCACTTTCAGGTCACACTGCATCCTCTAGCATCCATCGTGCAAGCATTCCATCATGTCCTGTGTTCATCGAAGGCTGATCCACCTCTATTCATATGTATCCGGTCCTATTCATACCTGGACTAACTATCTGGTTACACTATCTGCTCTACCTACTATCCAACTTATCTCAGGACTAGCAACTGAGATGGTTAGTACATTACCATATGTTTTCTTGTATCCTGGTGTCGCAACACTCATTTCTATCATTCCTATCTCACCTGTCAATACTTTGACATTGACATATGTTTCACCTTTTTTCTGACAGTCCTGGGAAATACCCGGACTATAAATCCCTATACCTGCCTTGTGCAATACACCTTTCGTTTGGGTCACTGTCTATTAGTCACATCTTTATTCGTCATCGTCATCATCATCGCTCGTCTCAATCCAGTTCTCGTCCTAGACCGGTTTTCGTACAATCCACTTCGCTTTCAATCCGGAATTGACTGGATTGACTCTCCTGGTGCTGGGCCTATGTCTAGTTACCCCTCCTCATCTATCTACCTTTGCTGGACCCCTCTAGAGATGAGCATAGCTCGCTCCCTTTCTTGTGATAGACCCTCTGGGAACTTACCCTACCACACTACTTATCTTTCTTACAACTGGAGCCCACCATGAGGGGTTCACCCAGGTTGTTGAGGAGGTCACTCAGACTCAGGCTTCAGTGTCAAAAATTAGAAGAACTTACCACTGACCTCAGTCATCTAGATATCTCTAAAGATTCTGACATTCTGATTCCAGTTACACTGGACAGAGCGTCCCACAATCGTCCTAACTTATCTGCTTCTCCTGTTGTGGATTCACCATTTGTACCTGGGGGTTTTATGAGTTCCACTCCTCAAAGGACTCCTTCTTCAGGGCAACATCAATCTCTTAACCTATTTTCGTCCTCTCCTCTAACTTCTATCTCATCCTCTTCTTTTCATCCCCCTTCACCAGTGCCATCTGACCATACTTCATCACCTGGCCTTTCTTTTCTTCTTGATACGTCTATCCATCCACTTGTATCTGCCCCTAGTCTGCTTACTTTGTCGTCTACTTCTGTTGTCTCCTCTCTATCTGCTTCACCCATTTCTAACATCCCACAGAATTCTATTGTGCCAATGGCTAATCCGGTATTCCATATGCCCCTGCGAGGCATGCCTAACATGCCTAAATTCGATGGCAAGATGCCGTCACAGCTTCCTCACTACTTAGAGGACATCAACCAACTAGGCAACCAAGCTGGTCTCAATGATGCAGGTAAAATAAAGGCAGCAATCCGCTATGCTGACTTGGAAGAGGTGGAAGTATGGGAAACTTGCCCAAAGTCCACCGCTATTCCAGCAGACTGGAATGACTTCATTGTAGCAATCAAAAAGCTGTATCCTGGTTGCGAAGGGAGTAACTGCTACTATCGTGCTGACCTACAATATTTAGTTGAGGACTACCAAAAGAAGCAGATGCGAAATCAGGATGACCTGGGCGAGTATACTAGGAAGTTCACCAAGATTTCTGCTACCCTTATTGTGACCAGAAAGCTGTCCGAGATGGAACGGGATATGCTATTCCTGGTTGGCTTTCCTGCTCTCCTCCAGGAGCACATTCATCATCAACTCACTATCATCAAACTGGACTTACATCTGGATGACCCCTATCCTATCGATGACATATCCACTGCTACCAAGTTCCTCTTGACTGGTTCAGCTCTTTGCTCTTTGCTATCCACCTCTGATATCATTCCTCATTCTCAATAATTGCTTCCTTGTCCTACGTCATCCGCTCCTACTCCCTCATATAATCCTATCCTGCCTATGAAGACTGAGATGAATACGGCCACACATACTGCACCCCTTTGCAGGTTCTATGCTGGAGCAGGACACTTTACCAGGAATTGTGCAGTCTATATGGAATATCTCAACTTGGGAAAAGTAGTCCATGATGGCGATGGGAGACTCTATATGCCAGATGGATCAGAGATTCTATGTGTATCTGGTGGAAGGTGTCTTAAGGATGCCATCAACCAGACCTTTACTGCGAAGTCAACTCAGGCTTCGGCGGTTACTACAGCTCTCCTATCCATTGTCTGTCCAGATGTTCCTTTGGCTGTGGCAGCCGACTCAACAGCCTACTTGGCAACTCAATCCAATATGGATAGTATTTCTCCACCCATTGTCACTGACGCAGAATTTCAACCCTATATAGCTCAGGCTTGGATGACCTTCCAAGCAGACAAGGCATCTAAGGACAAGGGTAAACGCCCTAAGTTCGATGGTGTCCATGTTCCTAATAGGAAGCAACCAGATAGTCATGCAGCGATGGTATCTGAGGAGATCCTATCCCCAGAGTTGCGGCAAACTGCTGAAACCTCTTCTTCTCTTCCTACTTGCAATACTGACAAAGATTCTTCCTCTCGAACCGTACCTCACAATTCTGCAGGCGGTATCTCTAGCTCTTCAAAACCTGCTATTGCTGGTCCTCCAGGACCCACTGCTGTTCAATCTGGTTCAGCAGGAAATCCTCCTTTTCGTCCATTGCAAGCTAACCTTCCTTTAGTCCCTACAACACAGTACAAATATTTGTTCCCTCTTGAGGACGAGGCTGCACCTAGGTGAGTCCTAGAGCAGGTGCTGGACTCAAGTGTCCCAGTACTGGTGAAGGATTTATTCGCTATCTCACCAGAGTTTTGAAAACAATTCTGTGACCTTACTACTGTGAAACAAGTTGCTAACCCTTCTACCCATCTTGTGCAGGTTAACGAGCTCGCTGGCAGAGATCCTGCTACTGTCATGTGAGAATTTGGTGACTGGATACTTAGAAATGATGATGAATGCATCGTCGCTCACCATAATCTATCCCTTCAAGTGATGTAAGAAAGATAAGTGGTGTGCTAGAGGAAGTCCCCAGAGGGTCTACCACAGGCAAAGGAGTGAAGGGAGCGAGTTGTGCTCGTCTCTAGAGGGGTCCAGCAAAGGTAGATAGGCGAGGAGGTGTAACCAGACGTAAGACCAGCGTGTGAAAGGTCAATCCGGTCAATTCCGGATTGAGAGCGAAGCGGATTAACGATACCAGTCTAGGACGTGGACCGGATTAAGATGAATGATGACGACGACAGCGATGACTGAGGACGAATGAACTGTGAACTGATGGGTGGACGAAAGATGCATTGCACAAAGTCAGGTACAAGATTTTATAGTCCGGGCATTTCCCAGGACTGTCAGAAAAAAAAACATGAAACAAAAACAGACAGCTGTCTAAGAAGTGACAGACGTGATGTAAGAAAGATAAGTGGTGTGATAGGGTAAGTCCCCAGAGGGTCTACCACAAAGAAGGGGTGAAGGGAGCGAGCTATGCTCGTCCCTAGAGGGGTCCAGCAAAGGTAGATAGACGAGGAGGGGTAACTAGATGTAGGCCCAGCACCAGGAGGGTCAATCCGGTCGATTCCGGATTGAAAGCAAAGCGGATTGGATGAAAACTGGTCTAGGATGAGAACCGGATTGAGACGAGCAATGACGACGACGACGACGAATGAAGATGTGACTGATAGACGGTGACCCAAATGAAAGGTGTATTGCACAAGGCAGGTACAGGGATTTATAGTCCGGGTATTTCCCAGGACTGTCAGAAAAAGGTGAAACATATGTCAATGTCAAAGTATTGACAGGTGAGATAGAAATGATAGGAATAAGTGTTGCGACACCAGGACACAAGAAAACATATGGTAAGGTACTAACCATCTCAGTTGCTAGTCCTGAGATAAGTCGGATAGTAGGTAGAGCAGATAGTGTAACCGGATAGTCAGTCCGGATATGGATAGGACTGGATATGCACGAATGGGGGGTGGATCAGCCTTCGACGAACACAGGACAGGATGGGACGCTTGAACGATGGATGCTAGAGGATGCAGAGTGACCTGAAAGTGGGGGAAACTGAGTCTACAAACGTAGGGAGCTTCGAGCTCCTACAGCGACAGGACTAGAAATAAGTATTGCGAGGCAATGAAACAAAAGCATATGATAGAGTACTGACCACCTCAGTTGCTAATCCTGAGGTAACTCAGATACTAAATAGACCGGATAGCATAACTGGATAGTCAGTCTGAGTATGGATGAGACCAGATACATACGAATATGAGTGGATCAGCCTTCGACGAACACGGGACACGATGGGACGCTTGCACGAAGGATACTAGAGGACGCAGAGTGACCTGAAAGTGGAGAAAACCAAGTCTACAAATGTAGGGAGCTTCATGCTCCTACAGCGATCAAAGTCAAGGTAGTGAATTCAGGACGCACTCTTCTTGGTGTTCTGGATTCAGGTTCAGAGATCATTGTGATGCCCAAGTGGATATGGTAAGAGTTTGGACTACCAATCTACTCTGACCATGTCATGAAGATGTCGTCTGCGAATACCAGCGTCAACTCTACTATAGGGGTACTCGAGAACCTCACCATAGACTTAGGTGCAGGCGAGATCATGGTACAGGTTCAGATTCTGGCTCAGGCCAACTTTGACCTGTTACTGGGTCAACCATTCCATTGCCTTATGAGTGCTAACACCAAAGACTTTCCAGATGGAACACAAACCATTACTCTATGCAACCCTAATTCAGGGAAGCAGTATGCCCTACCCACGAAACCATGGTCAGAAGGGTGTCCTCGCTGTTGCAACGGTAAACCATATAACAACCATCAATCCATCTTGGAGATGGACTTCTTGGATGTCAATGATCCACCTCAGGATCAGGGAGAGTCTGGTAAACAATCCGCTTTATCCATTTTCAATTTATCTTCACCTTCGTTTGTCCATTCATCTTCTATATTTCCTTCTGCATATCAGCATCTTTCGTCTTTTGCTATTGGACTTAATCCTGTCTTGCAGCCTAACACAGCCTTCAAACGAGGGTTCACAGATTGTCCTTTATTCAACTTTAATCTTGTTCATGCTGCTGCTACCCAACATTCAGGCGCAGGCGAATTGTCTCATCATCCGTCATCTACAGACAATCCTCCTAGAGGGTTGAATGATGCGTATTCCACTTCTATGTCCCTTTCAAATAACTGTTTCCCTTTACTGTCTGGTCATACTCACAGCTTAAACTATCCATCTATCACTTCACATTCATCTCACTCTTTTCTTTTCACTATCCTGTCAAACACCTATCTGGTGCAGGATAATCCGGTTACTTTGTGATCTGTGTACTACCTCATCCAAGAGGTATAGATCAGCTGGATTTAAAGTTCTTTCCCTACTCGTATTTGCTCGGCTGACATGTCAGATGCAGATCACACTTCGAGTATCTGTTCTACAATCCATTTCTTTACCTTCAATGATGCTTCCTATCACTGTGACCCATTTGGTTGTGGTCGACAGGACGGTATACTCAAACTACTAACCTATAGCAGTTTTGCATTTATACAGGCACTTGAAATACTACCGAGCCAGTATAGTGTTTGTCATATCTGGATACCTCCATACGACGTTCAGGCGAATGGCATAGGTAATTGGCATCGTCATGATGACCAGGAGGCCATCGCTGAAGGTATCCTGGAGAGGGAGACTCACTGGCCTATAGCAGCTCACTCAGTTTATATCCTGAAGTTGACTTGACCCTTGCAGTACTTCACAGTACATCACGTCGAGCCCCTATCCCATGTTGGCCTCACAGAGGCTATATTTCTTGTCCCTTTGTCACTTGCTGAACAGATTTTTAGAACTTCTCTGATTGCTTGGTGAGCTTCACAGCTCCAAAAGCATCAGGAAGACGTTGATTCTGCCTTGATGATATGGTGTGCAGCATTTTGCTTGCTATCTTACCTCTCAAGTGTGTGAATTACCAGTCCAGCTATTGCCACGACTGGATTGGATAGTTGAGAGTCAGTCGAGTTTGAAGCTGAGGAAGATATAGAGAGTTACAATGAGGAAGATGAGGCAGCGGTCTTCAATGACTAGCTCGCCTCCAATACAAAAACATAACCATATACCCACTACGTATCCGTTTCATCCCAGGTTTAGTCCAGTGCTCTCAGTTTTATCCCAGTATTTGTCTGGTGCCTCAATCTCTCAAAAGCAACCACTAAAAAGAAAACAAAACCCTCATACATTCATATGATAGATCATCGTCATTCCTCTCTCTCATTTACTCTCTCACACAAAAGAACAAAAAGTCAAAAATAAAGATATGAACAAAGTCCTATTCCCTTCTCCTTTATGCTGTCTTGACGAACTCACTATTTAGATATTTGTATTCGAACACACATAGAGACAGTGCACACCTTGGTATTCAGTTTTATTCTTATCCTTATCTGGTTTTATCCAGTACGGACTATTGGGTATCTGTGTAAGTGAAGATGCAAAAAGAAGATTGACGAAGACAAGTCGAGCAGTATCTCGCATTACAGTGTCGCCATTATACCATTTCATTTCTATCATTTCTACTTTCTGATTCATTTTCATTTCATACTTAGGGATCATGCTGGACATGGACACAGACATGGACAATCAATTGGATTGCGAAGGAATTGATATCTATGCTACACTGCGCTACCTATCGACAAGTCCTCATGCCCTCCATTCCTTCAGTTGCCTCTTCAACTCATTGATTTCACACAGCTGTGTGCCCACCTCAGCTGCCAGGTCTGCCATGACAGACTCTGCCTTCTTGATTTTCACCTGCAACTCCATTATCTTTGCCTTGAGTTGAGTGATGAGGCAAAGTGCAAAATCTTGAGGTGATGATTGCGTGCCACAAGTGATGGCCGCCTTCTTCTTTGTGGTCCTACCTTCTTTCTTGTTGTCGTTGGATTCAGAATCATCGATGACAATGGTGTCATCCAGTTGGCATTTGAAAGATGGCTGACGACACAGCAGTGGGATTCGGACTATAGAGTTATCAGTCCAAACTGTTGACCGTGCATAATGACCACTTACCGATGGCCACCATCTTTCCCTTTCCTTTGTCAGCTGCCTTGTTCGTTGAGAGTCCATCTGTTACAGGTGCACTCTATGCTATAGTGCATTACGATTACTGAAGCTACAAGCACTATGGATACGGACTACGGACTAAGAATACGGACACTCTTAAGTTTTATCTTATCAGTACCAGACTTATTGATTACTCTTTATTTTCACATCTTCACATGTGCACATAGTCACATATCACTTATTCACCATTTCACGACTTCACGATTATTACTCTTGATGGAGTCATGCTTCACGATCATCACGACCCCTATCTTTATGAGTCACGATC
>JBBPTP010000796.1:0-13352 GCA_038094195.1 Pulveroboletus aff. carminiporus | reverse complement strand
TTTGGCAACCATTAGCCAGGTTCTTCTGTTCTTTGTATATATATTGATTGATGGTAAATGTATCATCCTCTACTAGTCTGATAGCTATGGGGCTTTCTAGTAGTGTATTATTCACATTGTAACACTTTCCATATTGGCCTCATTTGCAATGTGTGATGCATACTGCCTACCCCTGTGGGAATTTTGCTTAGCCTTGGTGGAGTATAAATAGAGCATACTCCTGGCTATCAAATCAGTCCCTGAGTCATATGACAGAAGTCACATAGCACAGAGATATGGCCATTTTAAAACAGTGATGTCATAGAAAGGGTTTTTGAGCTTTTGTATTTACAAGGGTATTTGGATATTATTAATACTTGGTATAGTCTCCTTTTGCTTTGAGCACTGCCTGAATTCTTTTAGACATGCTTTCAATTAGTTTTTGACACTCCTCAACTGGTATTCCCTCCCACATCTCTTCAACTCTTTCCCATAACTCATAAATTCCACTAGGGGGGTTTTCATACTCTGCAAGCCTTCTTTTGAGATAACACCAGAGGTGCTTAATAGAATTTAGGTCAGGAGACTGTGCAGGCCAGACCATAGTCTTGAATTCCTGCTCCTCTAACCACTCCTTGACCTTTTTGCAGGTATACTTGAGGTCATTGTCCTGCTGAAAAATGATATCAGAAGGATTGAGATCAAAGAGAGTACTCACTTTCAGGAGCTAAGTCAGAGGGAAATAAGATGTGGGTGAAGAGGGGAAACTAGAAGTAAGAAATGAATGTAGACATAATGGATTATTCCCAACAGGATGTTGGATTGTTCAAAGGAAATAATGGTGATAGTGGAGGAAATGAAGAGGAGTGTAACATTACCCCCTTTGTATAATTGAAACCCTGATTCGATAAAAATTAGTTCTCTGCTATGTAGAATTTCAGAATTGAACGATAGGAAAGTGTTCCGAACAGAGGTGGACAAAGGAATATAAGCAGTGGGAAATACTCACTGCAGATAGCAGGTTGTAGACAAGAGTGCAGTCTCAGTACTTAGTGTAGAGTCACCAAGTAGTGATATAGAGAGGCTTATGATATGAGGATGATTATAGAGTAAGCCAAGAGACTGTCTGAATCGTTACATGCTCCAGGATTAAGTCCTGGGTTATATAGTGATAGCTATTGTGTATATCACTGTTATCTCTAATACTTAATCAAGTAATAGGTGCACAGACCATGGAATGGTATAGAATGTAATGGAATGTGCTTACATGAATATGTATGACAAGTGTCACCATATTTAAGAAATATGACGTGTCAAGCATGCCATCTGCAGTATCTATGATGTAACTATGACATCATGATTAGTGAGGTATCAGTCAGCATGATGTCATCTCTTGTAATATGAATAGTGTAATCAGCTGATGTCACATGTCTGTCTAGACTCCTATCATGTGACATGCCATGAGTATTCGTGATGTTGATAAGAAGATAAGATAATGAAATCATGAATCTCAACATAGAAGAGGGAAAGAAGGGGCGTCCATCAAAGATGTCCATGGCTTGTTCCAGAGATAAGTGTTCAAATGGACAGTCATCTGTAATGTGCCCAGACTAAGTACAAAGTGCACATGAGCAAACAGGGCAAAATTGATCAGAATGTCTCCATTGATGACAAAAGCCACATTGTATGCACAGATACAAATACTGGGGGTGACCTGGTGCTGATACATGGCAATTTGGGCAGGTGTAATATGGGCAGTCCTCTCGATAGTGGCTCAGCATATGACAATGAAAGCATTCAGTTAGAGCTGAAGTGGTTTGTCTATGTACCATAGTGGAGAGAAGTCAAGTGGGAGTCAAAAGAATGATTAACCCATTAGCCCCAGAGATATGGTATGACTATGATAATGCTTGCACCTCTCAATCCACCGGTGATTCCTTGATCTCATTCATAAGCGTGGATTCGAATTCATGCATGGTTTCAGAGGGGGTGACTGTGGGTGAGGGTGGAGGTGATGAGAGGCAATGAAGAAGAGCAGCTGGTGGTGATGTAGGTTCTGTCAAAGAGGATGAAGGGAGAACAAGCACAGGGATGGGTGATGGAGGTGTGGTGGATGACAGGTATCTTTCCCACTTTTCAGATAACATGGAGTGGAAAATAGGTGAGAATGTAGGAAAAAGGCAGTCTGCGAAGATCTGTTCAATGAAAGTAGCAAAACCATGGGAATATAGGAGGGTGAGGACATGTTGGGGTAGACTATTAAGGAGAAAATGCAGCAGTGCCCCATACAGTGGAGGTAAATTGTTCAGAGCTGCTTGATGATGAAAGTGTTGAACACAGTTCAAATCATGAAATAAGTGGACTAGCTCCTGAAAAGTGGTATCTTGATGGTAGAAGGGAAGGTTTTCAATGATGTAAAGTAGGCTGGCATCTGATAGAATAGCAGTGAAAAGAGTAAGGACATGGGCAATAGATAGTTGCAATGGCTTCACTGATAGAGTTTGAATATGAAAATCGATGAGAGAACAAGATTGAGAGGAGGATAGTGATGATGATGAGTGGGTAGACATAGTGTTCCCAGTAGTGACAAAGATGGTTTATACAAGGCAATACTCACGAAGAGACCAACATCTTGTTTGAATCCTTCTTCAAAGTTGATTGTCCCTTTTGTAGAGATCAAGTATCTGCTGTGCATGACGGAGATTACTCTCTGATTTCCAGGTGTTCTCTGATGAAGGATAGCCTTTCCATATAGTTAGGTACTATCTCCTTGATGCACTGCCTCTGTGGGAAACAATATGCTCCACCTCGTATTCTTCTTCTGATTTGATCAGGTCAGGTGGAGGACAAAGGAAGTTGGGGCCATGTGCATCTGTTTCTTTATAAGATGAAAGAAGAGATGCATGGAAGACATCGTGGATTTTCCAAGTTAGAGGTAGCTTTAGCTGGTATGCAAGGGAAGAGAGTACTTGGATAATTTCAAAGGGACCATATCATTTAGGGGCGAGTTTTCTGGACAAGGTTTTGATATGAAGGTTGATAGCTTTGAGCCCGACTTTGGCTCCTACTTTCCAGGAAATGAAGTGTCTGGTTATCCAAGCAGTCATGATCCATCAGAGAGAGTCATGTGCAGCTAATGCTTCTTTTTTTGATTCATCCAGAGCAGATAGTCAGGATTCTAATATAGGAAGGAACATCTTTCCAATTGGTGGATAAGCCTAGGGTTCATATCCAAGCATCAAGGAAAAGGGGGATACTTTGGTAGATGAATGGAGAGCAGTGTTATGGACGAATTCTGCAGTGGTGAGAAGGTCAACCCATCTTCTCAGCTGATTCAGTGTGAAGATCCAAAGATAAATCTCGAGCTCCTGGTTCATTCACTCAGTTTGTGCATTAGTTTGAGGGTGATAAGCAGTGGATAGCTTGACATCATACTTGAGTAGTCTTGCTAACTCTCTGGCAAAAGCAGAAGCAAATTCAGGGCCTCAGTCTGAGATGATGGAATCATAAAGGCCAAATCTTTTGAAGACAAAATCATGGAAAAGTCAGGTGACTCCTTTAGTGATGATTGATTTTTTGCAAGGGGCAAGAATTACCCCCTTAGTAAGCCCATGGTCGACCACAACCATGATAGAATCATATCCTTGGGCTTCCAGGAGATCTGTGATAAGATCAACAGAGATTTGCTTGAATGGTAAGGTGGAATGTGATGGAATTGGGAAAAGGGATGGTATAGTGGGATGTGTGTTGACCTTGTTTTGTTGACAGGTAGCACACGCATTGACAAAGTTGCAAATGAAAGTAGCCAATCCTGGCCACCAGTAGTCTTGTTCTACAATTGCTTTGGTATGGAATTGGCCTAAGTGGCTTGTGATAGATGATTCATGGATGATAGTGAGGATGGAAGAGTGAGCTGAGGGAGGAATGTAAAGATGACCTTTAAAATATAGATATCCATTGTCAAGGGTCTAATCGGTAAGGGCAGATCGAGGGAAGAGGGGATTATTATTTTCAAGACCTTCGATCACATGAAGTACTAAAGGATCTCCTGTGGATGATGAGTGAACCAGCTCAGCAAGTCTGGTGTCGAGGGCATGGATGATGATGGATTTGGAGATGATAGAGATTTGGAGATGATAGAGGTTTGGACATTGTCTTTCAAGGTATCCAGCTCAGAATTTCATGATAGAGCATCAGCTGGGCCTATTTGGATACTAGGAGTAACCTTCCATAGGATATCAAAGTTTTGAAGGAATAGGCCCCATTGGACCTGACATGGGGGTCTTTCAAGTATGAGAGGTTTTTGTGATTGGTGATAATGGTGACAGGGTGGTTGGTACCAAGTAGATAATGTTTCCACTTGGTAAGAGCAAGGATGACAGCAAGCAGTTCTCAATTATAAATATCATAGTTATGTTCAGCAGGGATAAATGTCTTGGAAAAGTATGAACAGGGATGAAGATTGCCACTGATATCAGCTTGCATTAAGACAGCTCCAGCAGCAATTAAGGAAGCATCAGTCATGATGGTGAATGGTTTGTTTAAGTTGGAGATATGGAGGACTGGGGTGGATGAGAAGATATGGACCAGGGTTTTGAAAGCATCTTGCTGCATCTGGGTCCATTTCCAGGGTTGATTCTTTCAAGTAAGTAGGTTCAGGGGGGGCAATGACATTAGAGAAGTTAGGGATGAATTTCTGATAGAAGTTAGTGAACTCCATGAATGAGTGAACTCCTTTAACTGTGGTCAGAGGTTTCCAGGAGCTGATGGCAGAAAGATTTACTGGATCCATCTTCACCAGGCTGTTGCCTACAATTATTCCAAGGAAGTTGATCTGTGAGACATTGAAGCTGCATTTGATCAATTTCAAGGACAACCTGTATTCTCGTAGTCACTGGAGAATGCAATGAGTTCTCTTGTGGTGTAGATTCAAATTGTTATGACTTATCCCAGACTTAACGGCTATGTATTCTTTTTTCCTTTTCTACCCGCTTACCTATCACATGAGTACCTCTCCGATCATGTGAGTACCTTTGTAGTCATGGAACTTCTGTTTATCATTCCATGACATTCTTACACCTTCTTCTCCATTCCATGGTTCACTTAGTCAGCAAATCTCCTTTCACTATTTAACCAAATTCAGTTTCGTTGTTACGTCTCAAGCTAGAGCTCCCTTCGAGTACCTTTACTTGTACTTGAGTAGCCATTCCAATCTAGCTCTCTCATTCCACCTCCTGTGTGTCTTCGCTCTCCACATTGATTGAGCGCTCCTTGGATCTCCAGGCTATCTCTGTGATAGTATCCTTTCTTCTCGCTAAGTCGTTGCTTGTCACACAACTTCCCCGTACCCTCATCGTCGTTGCTCTGTTAGCACGACCTCTCTTCATCGTTGTTGCCTTCATCGCACAACTCCTCGTCTGTCGTCACCTTCAACCCCTTTGAAGGGCTTTTGCTTGCCCCTATCCGGGTCAAGCTTAACACAAATCATCCTTGGTATAGATACCCATGTCATCCATATAGATTTTTAGCCATCATTCAGCAATCATGTCAGTGAAAATGTGATTCATGAATGTTTGGAATGTAGGAGGAGCATTGCTATGACTGAAGAATAGTACCATTGGTTCGAACAGATCAAAGGGGGTGATGAAGGCCATTTTCCATTGGTCTTCTTCTCAAATTTGAATGTTATTATATCCCCACCTAATATTAAACTTGGTGAAGATGTTGGCATCTTTCATATTGTCAATGAGTTCTGAAATAAGAGGAAGAGGATAGGCATTGCAGATAGTATGAGCATTAAGGTACCAATAGTCTTGACAGGGCTGTAGGAATCCATCCTTCTTCAGGATGAAGAAGAATGGTGCTGCCTGAGAGGATGTCAATGGCATGATTCATTCTGACTTCAGATGTTCAGTGATAAAGTTTTGGCAGGCCTCTCATTCTCTCAGGTCAAGATAATATATCTTGCCTATTTTCAGAATAAAAGAGGATTTGAGATTGATGATGTGATTGTAAGGACGATGTTCGGATAGTTTATCAAAGGTCTATTCAGCAAAGACATCCTGAAAGTCTTCCCACCAGGTTGGTAGAATGGTTTGGGTCTTTTCTTGTTGTTGTTCAAGCTCCATAGATAAGGTAATTTTGCTGATGTCAGCCCATCCTAGCTCTTCCCTGGGGAGATACTCATGAAGAGACACAATGTTCCAGGGAGAGTCAGAAAGGGTAACATTTCAGATATCTTCTTTGCCATTCCTTTCTACCAATAGTCTATCCATGGTCCAGTCAATCCTTGGGTTCCATTTCCTTAACCAGGGCATTCCAAGGATAATTTGTGGGGTTTTAAGTTGGGTGACCATCAACCCAATTTGTTCCTTATGATTGTTAATGGTTAAGTCCATTTGTGCTTTATGTTTGATGATTCCTCCTTGGTTCTTCATTTCATCGACATTAAGGGCAGCAAGAGGTTATTTTAAGGATATCCTAGGGAACTAGTGTTATTTGATGAGACTAGCATCAATGAAATTTCCTGTAGCCCCCGAATCAATGAGTGTTACGTTTTCCCCTATTCCCAGCCCCTATATTCTTTTCCTCGCCTAATCAACGTTGTCCTTGCACATCAAGACTACATTCATCCTTGTCCATGATCTAGAACCCCTATCCATGCTCATATCCTCGTCTACTCATGGCCTTCATCTGAACTCCGTCCTCTTGTGCTCGTCCTCGTTCTACCACGGCCTTATTGGCACACTCTGTATTAACACCACGATCTCATTCTCTCGTCCTTGCCTCCACCTTCATTCTTGTCCTTGTCCTCTCGTCCTCGTCCCCACCTTCATCCTGTATCATATTTCCATCATCATCCGTCATTGGACTTTCTGGCTTCCACGCCACGTGTAGCTATCTATCGCCTTGTACATACCTTGCTCTCTTATCTTTGCTTAGTTATCATGTGAGTACCCTTATGGTCCCATGAGTACCTTCACAGTCAGGAACCTTCTTCTTCCTTGTTCCATGACCTTCTATCTCGTTCCATGAGAACTCTTGCAGTCCCTCGGGTTCTTCTTCACTGTTCTATTACATTCCATTGTATTCTATCTAGGTCATGTGATTCGCTTACTCAGCACATCACCCATCACTACTTATACCTGCCTGTAGCTCTATTCCTATTTCCCTAAGCTAGAGCTCCCTTCGAATACCTTCCCTTGTATTCCAGTAGCCGTTCCAATCTAGCTCCCTTGTCTCGTCTCCAGTGTGTCTCCACTCTCCACTTGATTGAGTGCTCCCTGGATCCTTGAGCTACCTTTGTGGTAGTATCTTGTCCCGTATCTTAGTCGTCGTCGTTATTCCAGCACGACATCCCAAGAAGGGCTTTACTTGTCCCTATCCGGGCCAAGTCTAACAATGAGGGCTACTGTTACAAATGCTGCCTATTGCAATACCATGTCCTTCGGGACTTAACATCTTTTCATACAATCAATGACTAAGCTTGCTGACTAAGCAGCTTACTAAGCACACTCGCTTTATTTTCCAAAGTCAAGTCACATATCAAGGGTACAAGCCCTTAACCCACTCTCTTTCAAAGTCACGGTTCTGTTTAATTACCATCTAGAAGTTCCTTAACTTCTATTCTCACATTCATAACAGACAACGTGTCCATCATGCTTCTGAACTTCCATTCTGCCACACAATGTATGTGACTCATGTTGCTTAATCTCTGTTACGCCACAAACCTATGCACGAATATGTTCCGAGTCACAAGGACTCATCACACACAGCCTTGATTACCTTTTATGGATATATGTTTCCTAAACAGACTATTTACTTAGCCAAATATATACAAATAGATATACACATCCATGTAGTATATAAACCCGAGACTTGGATGCAAAGTCTCCAATCAAGTTCTCTTTTGACATTCATCACTATGAGTGAGGGATTTCTTGATTCGACCCATCTACTTTTCTTTTATCTTTTGACTTCCACTTGCACAATCCTGTATAGGGTTGTTTATAGCTCATGGTTGTTTCAGCTACTGTCTTGATGATTTCTTTTCCAGTGTACAGCTTGACAGGAATTTTCATTGTTCGTTCATTTGTCAGAGCCAAGAATACATACATGGTTTAAACTATGAGAAGGAGATGTCATACATCCTTCTCCCTTCAAAAATCTGCAGGGGCAGTCCTGGTTTCTTCATCAAAGCAGATCTAGAGCATCTGTAGGATCTGCTTTGGGTCTTTTCCTTTTCCTTTAAGGAATGTTAGGTATGAGTCAAGGGGATCAACAGACTTAGATGGGAAGGGCGCTGTGGTGGTGGTGGCAATGGTTGAGAAAGGTATAAACAGGGTGGTTGAGGCGACTTGGACCTGAATAGTCGATGGTCTGGAGGGAAAAATGACCCTACAGTTCTGAGCCAAATGTCCCACCTTCCAACACTTAAAGCATCAGTTCTCTCTGATGCACTTAGCTCTCTCAGTAGGGGTGAGCTTTTTAAGGTGGATGGAATCAATGTCCATGGCATTTGGGTCTCTAATATGATTGTTTGACAATGATGAGTTGGAAGAATGATGAATTCCTTTCTTGAGGTCCTTGATCCTCATGAGCTGCTGGTGGTAGGTCTTTGCCTTTTCAATCCAGTCCTAGATTGTAACAGCAGGTTTCTCAGCTCCTAAAATCATAATGGCAAGTTTCTGATCAAGACCCATGGAAAAGTCGTCAATGAGAGCATGGTCTTCAGTTACTCCAGCTTTGGCTGCCAGAGCCTGGAACTGGATAATGTATTCTTGGAAACTGTCATCCTTTTTGATTTCAGTTTGGACGAGGCGATAGAGCTCCATTCAGGCCTTGGCTTTAGAGTTGAATGGGAAGAAAGTGGACTGAAAATCTTTCACAAAAGCATTGAAAGTTTTCTTTGTGGCATCAACAGAGGTATCTCCCATCTTGTCATACCACATCTCAGAGAACTGGATACCCCTGCCTTTACTCATCTTGTTAAGGCAGGTTAGGATCTTGGTACCATCATCAGAGTAGATGGATAGATTGGCTGAGAAGTAAGCATTCATGGCTTTAATCCATCAAGTGGACTTATCTGGTTCACCCAAAAAGTCTGCTGGGAGAGCAGCTTTGACTTCTGATCAAGTGGTGGACATGGTGATTGGTAATGGGGTGAGAACTGGACTGGATGCTGAGCTAGGCAGAGGGCTAGTAAAAATGGGACTGGATGATCTGGGTGCAGTGATCTGGGAGAGGGGCTGGGGAGCTAAGATTCAAGGGGTGCTGCGACTGGATGTGGACTGGGTTACTGGGTAAGTACCTGGTTGGTAGGTACATCTGATTCTAGGAAATAGAGCTGGGTTGATTGACTGAGATTGTTACAAACACTCTTTTCACAACATCGTAACTTATTCAAACATCATATAAAGCTCCTCCGCAATGAGGTTAAACTAGCCACTCAAGTCTAATGCTTGTTGTTAGGCTTGTAGTTCAAATCAATTACCCCATGGACATAACATCACAAATCCCTTTACTCGTTTTACCGCTAAGTTCGAATCATACCTCTCTTAAACTCTGCTCACACTTTCACGACTTCATGACAGCACAATGCTTGATATCATGTGACTTATGACATTATGCATCTAGATACATTGAACTCTATTGGACAGAACTTAACTTTATTTCATACACTTCCATTTCATGCCTCATGCATTCTGTTACAACTTATCTCAGACTTATTGCAATCGTGTGTGCTCTTTTCTTCTTTCATCACTTACCAATCTGGCAAGTACCCTTACGGTTACTTGCATACCCGCACAGTCATAGGATTTCTTCTTCATCCTTCCATAACGTTCCATGATCTGCTTAGTCAGCAGATCCCCTTTCACTACTTAAACCCCACTGTGTTTGTTGTCGTTTCTCCAAGCTAGAGCTTCCTCAGAAGTACTTCCACTTGTACTTGGTAGCTTATCTCAAATCTAGCTCCCCTTAGTCTCGTCTCCTGTGTGTCTTCGCTCTCCACCTTGATTGAGCGCTCCCTGAACTTCTGGGCTACCCTAGTGGTAGTATCTCTCCTCGTAACTAAGTTGTTGCTATTTGCCCGACTTCCTCGTACCCTCGTCGTCATAGCTCATATAGCACGACCCTTCCCCGTATTCATAATCGTCATCTCGCGACTCCTTCGTCATCGTCTTACCAACCTCTAACAAGGGCTTTGCTTGTTCCTACCCAGACCAAGCTTAACATATTCCATTACCGCTACCCTTTACCCTATGGCTATGTCTCATGCTTCTCTTCCATTTGATACACCACTTGACTCATGCTTCACTCATTGTTTTAATCTTCACTTCATAGCCTTATGGCTGTTCATGTCTCTATTTGGATAATGGACCAAATATGTACAAACATGTATTATAATATATAAGGACCTGAATTGATGACCAAGGGATCCTCAGTCAGATCCTCTTGGGTTTTTCCCTTCGCTGTTTGACTCATTCAGTCTAAGCTTCCTAGTGGTAACCTGAAAAGCCTAGTGCTATTAGGGTTGTTTCAGAGATAACAAAGTAACTCATTGACTGGATAATAACTGAGTTTCTGGATGGTCTTCCTCTTCACTGAGAGATGGTCTGATGATGCTGGATGCTATGGCAATGAGGTGGGGGTAGTCCTACTCTAATAATAGAAGGGACAAGGGTGACTTTGAATCTTTTGTTAGACCTAGCACTTGATGCTAGAGCTAAAGGCGACTCAAGGAGTTTCTACTGAGGGAGGAGCTCACAAAGAGTCACAACATCCTCAAAGAAATCTTAGATTATGCTAGACTTGGTGATATGAATAGATTCAAAGTGGAGAAAAGTGTTACATGCAGCTATCCTATGGTTTGAATAGTGATAGCTGATTTACTCTAGGGCCGGCCCATCTGAGATATAAATGGAAGATGAACTGCACATTATCTAATATATAGGAGAAACACAAAGAAGGTCAAGGAATGGAATGACTAAGCAAGGAACTATGAGGTCGATGCAAGAGAATCGACCAAGGAGAGATTGTCCAAAATAAAAGACAAGAGAGTACTCACTTTCAGGAGCTAAGTCAGAGAGAAATAAGATGTGGGTGAAGAGGGGAAACTAGAAGTAAGAAATGGACATAGACATAATGGGTTATTCCCAACAGAATGTTGGATTGTTCAAAGGAAATTGTTACATTTTCCCCTATTCCCAGCCCCTATATTCTTTTCCTTGCCTAATCAATGTCGTCCTTGCACATCAAGACTACATTCATCCTTGTCCATGATCTAGAACCCCTATCCGTGCTCATATCCTTGTCTACTCATGGCCTTCGTCTGAACTCCGTCTTCGTGCGCTCGTCCTCGTTCCATCATGGCCTTACTGGCATATCTGTATTAACAATCTCCTTGTCGTCCTCGTCCCCACCTTCGTCCTTATCCCATCCTGTATCACGTTCCCATCATCATCCGTCATTGGACTTCTCGGCTTCCACACCACATGTAGCATATCTCCGTCCTCGTGTCCTCTCGGACATCCTCGGACTCCTCGTCCTCATGTAGCTATCTATCACCTCGTATGTATCTTGTTCCTCTTATCTTTGTTTAGTCATCATGTGAGTACCCTTATGGTCCCGTGAGTACCTTCGCAGTCTGGAACCTTCTTCTTCCATGTTCCATGACTTTCTATCTCGTTCCATGAGAACCCTCGCAATCCCTCAGGTTCTTCTTCACTGTTCCATTACCTTCCATTGTATTCTAGTCCTGTCATGTGATCCGCTTACTCAGCGCATCACCTATCACTACTTATATCTGCATGTAGCTCTATTCCCATTTTCCTAAGCTAGAGCTCCCTTCCCCCTAAGATACTGTTCCTGTATCTGGTTGCTTGTTCAATACTAGCTCTCTCCCGAGTCTCGTCTCCCGTGTATCATCGCTCTTCACTTTAATTGAGTGCTCCCTGTATCCCTGGGCTACCTTTGTGGTAGTATCTCTCTCTGTGCACCATCGTGACTACGTCCCAATTCCTGTCTTGTTCTTGTTCTACAAGAGCAATACTTCATCGAAGGGCTTTGCTTGTCTCAATCTGAGCCAAGCTTAACAGAAATAATGGCAATAGTGGAGGAAACGAAGAGGAGTGTAACAGATATGGTGGTTGGAAAGGTGCTGGATAATGAACAAGGTGGAGAACTGAAGAAGATCAGACTAGAGGACCTGGAAGCAACAATCTGGGGTAAAGGCTAGATTATGGAGATTATAGGGGTGCTGCAACTGGAGGGTGACTGAATTACTGAGGTTGTCCCTATATAGTGGAGATGTCTGGGCCTAGGGTAGAGAACTGGGTTTATAGGTTGAGAAGACAATGAGGTGATTTATCAACTAGATGGTTCTGGATGTTCTAAATAATCTTCTTCTTCACTGAAAGATAGTCTAATGGTTCTGGATGCTATAGTGATGAGGTAATGGTCCTACTCTGATAATAGAAGGGATGAGGGTGACTTTAAATCTTTTGTTAGATCTAGCACAAAGAGCTGCAATGTCCTTAGAGAGATCACAGGCTAGGCATAATGGACAATAGATTCAAAGTGAGGAAAAAGGTATATAAGTACTTGTACTGTGGTATCCTTAAATAGTGACAAGTGATTGACTACAGGGCTAGCCCAGCCATACTAGAAAGAGAAGGTACTATGGAGTGACTAATTCATAGTAGCACAATATGGAACAGTATAGAATCTGAAACCATGAGACTGGTGTGAGAGAACTGGTCAAGGAGTAAGCATTCATAACAAAAACAGAAAGAATGTCATCATAGAAAAGATGTCTTACCCCAAGAGCTCTAGAGAAGGATGAGGTGAGGTTGGGAAGAGGAGACAATAAGCAAGAAATGAGTCCAACTAACATAGACAATTTCAAATGAGACATTAGGTTGTTCAAAGGTAAAGAGGACCAATGATGCACAGAGAAAATGAATTGTAACATATGGCATGGCCAAAACTGACAGATATCATTATAATAAATATTGGGCCAGAAATCTATACATTTTAGTTCATGGTGATGGCTTAGTTTGGTTGAAGGAAATTTATAACAATTAAAACACAATCTACATATTATTATATCTCATAACAAATAGAATGCTCATCAATTCGTGAGTATCGAATGTGATGTGAGTGATAGGGCATCTACTAGATAGCGACTAGACTGCCATACCGAGCTACAATCCGAGAAACACACTAGGAAGACAGGAACGTTAATAGCGAAAGGGAAACAAAACAAAAAGACGACGTACGAGTAGAAAAACACGAGTCAATGGCCATGTTACAATATCACGACGACTTGAGTATAAATATCCTTGGCCAAGTTAATCCGAGGTTCAATTCCC
>JBBPTP010000795.1:0-13365 GCA_038094195.1 Pulveroboletus aff. carminiporus | reverse complement strand
GAGTGTCCCCAACGACTGCAAAAACTGCATTGGGTGCATATACACAAATACTGGGGGTGACCAGGTGCTGCGACATGACAGTGTGGGCAGGTGTAATGCAGGCAATCCTCTCGATAGTGGCCCAACATATGACAGCGAAAACACTCTGTTAGAGCAGAGGCAGGTCGACGACATACAATAGTGGGTAATAATCTAGTTGGGGCCGAGAGAATAGTGACTTCATTGGCACCTGGAATGTGATACGACTTGGACAGTCATTAAGCAGCCCTATCAACAGGGGATTGGTCGCCTTCCTCTATTGCGGTGGAATCCGATTCTATGGTTGACTCAGATGGAGCAATGGTTGGTGATGGAGGAGGAGAGGAAAGACGTAATGCTAGGGTAGGTGGGGATGAGGAGGCAGCAGTGGACAACTGAGGAGGAGGAATGTATAGAGAAGGAGAAGCGAAAGAGATCACAGATAGATAGGTTTCCTGTTCTTCCGGTGACATGGAGTGAAAGATGGGGGAGAAGGTAGGAAACAGACGGTCTGCAGGGATCGATTCTACAAAGGTGGCAAAGCCATAAGTATGTAATAAGATGAGGACTCGTCGAGGAATGGTACTAAGAAGAAAACGCATTGGGGCTCCAAATAATGGAGGTAAATCGTGTGGGGCGGACAAGGTGTGAAAGCATTGGACTCGATTTATGTCATGAAATAATCGGATCAGTTCCTGGGAGGTTATGTCTTGCTGGTATAAAGGGAGGTTTTCAACGATGTACAATAGGGTTGGGTCAGCCAGGATAGTGCCATACAGAGTAAGGGCATGGTCAATCGGCAGTAGCAATGGCCTCACTGAGGCAGTTCGAATATGAGAATCAATGAGAGAATAAGATGGCAAGGGTGATTGCGATGATGAGGAGGGGATAGACATAGTGTTCCCAGTATTGTCCGAAGTGGTGTTACAGGTGCACTCTACACTATAGTGCATTACAATTACTGAAGCTACAAGCACTACGGATATGGACTACAACTATGGACTACGAACTAAGAATACGGACACTCTTAAGTTTTATCTTATCAGTACCAGACTTACTGATTACTCTTTATTTTCACTTCTTCACATGTGCACATAGTCACATATCACTTATTCACCATTTCATGACTTCACGATTATCACTACCCCTATTTTTATGAGTCATGATCATAGATGAACCACACCTGATGCTTGAGGCATAAGGCTATGTCTTCCATTCTACCACATCTATGCTTCTTATTCACATTAGATCCACACCTTATGTGTATGTTTATGCTTCTCTTCCATTCTTACTTATTAGATACACATTGTAACATCATGGACGACACAGGATATCTCTAGATGAGGCATCCATAGATACAAACACTAGTAGAGTATATATATGACCCATATAGAGCCAGAAGACTCTAACCAAGTCTTCCTAGAGCTTTTCCCTCTATAAGCAGTACTCAGTCTGCTAGACCTCTAGTTCCCCTTGCTAGGGTTATCACTACTATGCTCACCAGTGCTCGTCACTTAGATGTGAAGCACTAAGGAGTACAAGACCATGGCAGACATTGCCTATGCATAAGAAGATGCATATAAGAAGATCCGGACCACAGAAGGCTATATCTCTGTAGGTAGTCCATATATGAAGACACACAAGGATGTTGTGCCTTTACGTGAGTGCCTCCCTTGTACGAAGAAGATACAACATGTTGTACAAAGAGTATACATGTTACATCCCAGACCATAGTGGTTGAGCCATTATAGGAAGTCCATATGAGATAAGATACAGGACTACTGTAGATGTTATAGTAGCATGTTCCTGTGCTTTCCCCTATAAATAAGAACTATTATCATTGCACATACCTTTGGTTCCTAGCTTGTAAGCAAAGCTAGTCAAATCAAGCCCTTGGTAAAGGATACCACAAGAGTAACAAGACACTTCTCTTGAGCAACTGCTATTACCTCTTGACGGCTATGCCTCAGGGGTTTAGGGTTGTTTCAAGTGGTTCATTCAAGGCGATACTCACGAAGAGACCAACATCTTGTTTGAACCATTTCTACAGTCGATTGTCCCTTTTATATTGGGTGAGTATCTGCTGCACATGGCGGAGATTACTTTCGGGCTCCCAGGTGTTTTCCAATGAAGAATAGCCCTTCCATGCGGTTAGGTACTGTCTTCTGGATGCACTGCCTCTGTGGAAGATAATTCGCTCCACCTCATATTCTTCTTCTGATCCGATCAGGTCAGGAGGTGGTCAGAGGAAATTAGGACCATATGCATCAGTTTCTTTGTAAGATGACAAAAGGGATGTGTGGAAAACGTCATGGATCTTCCAGGTAGGTGGGAGTTTAAGTTGGTAGAAGAAGGGGGAGAGTACTTGGGTGATCTCAAAAGGGCCATAGCATCTCGGAGCCAGCTTTCAGGATAAGGTTTTGATGTGGAGGTTGGTGGCTTCCAACCAAACCTTGGCTCCTA
Source organism: Pulveroboletus aff. carminiporus (assembly GCA_038094195.1). Lineage (NCBI taxonomy): Eukaryota > Fungi > Basidiomycota > Agaricomycetes > Boletales > Boletaceae > Pulveroboletus > Pulveroboletus aff. carminiporus. Next base: position 10,884 of record JBBPTP010000795.1, on the reverse strand, counting down.
CCTTCCATGGGACGAAGTGCCTGGTTACCCGAGTAGTCATGATCCGACGGGCCGAGTCGTGCACAGCAAGTGCTTCTTTCTTTGATTCATCAAGGACCGCCAGTCTGGATTCAAGAGCAGGGAGGAAAGTCTTTCCAATTGGTGGGTGAGCTCTGGGTTCATATCCGAGCATCAAGAAGAAAGGAGAAACCTTGGTAGATGAGTGTGGGGCAGTGTTATGGGCAAACTCAGCAGTAGTAAGGAAATCTGCCCATTTTCTGGGCTGGTTCATAGTAAAGATGCGGAGGTAGTTTTCCAGCTCTTGATTCATTCATTCGGTCTGTCCGTTGGTTTGAGGGTGGTATGCAGTTGATAATTTTACGTCATATTTGAGGAGTCTGGCCAACTCTCTAGCAAAAGCAGATGTGAACTGAGGGCCCCTATCAGAGATAACTGATTCATGAAGTCCAAATCTTTTGAAGACAAAGTCATGGAAGAGCTGGGCAACCCCTTCAGCAATAACAGATTTGTTGCAAGGAGCGAGAATTACCCCCTTTGTAAGTCCATGGTTGACCATGACCATGATAGAGTCGTAGCCATTAGATTTGGGGAGGTCAGTGATGAGGTCGACAGAGATTTGCTTAAACGGGAGTGTGGCATGTGACAATATTGGAGAAATAGGTGGGACGGTTGGATGCATGTTGACCTTGTTTTGTTGGCAAACAGCACATCCATTGACAAAGTTGCGAACAAAAGTAGCTAATTCTGGCCACCAGTAATCACGTTCTACTATGGCCTTAGTTCAGAATTGCCCTAGATGGTCTGTGGTGGGTGATTCATGGATGGTGGCTAGGATGGCAGAGCGAGCAGAGGATGGAATATATAATCGTCCTTTAAAGTAGAGATGGCCATTGTCTAGGGTCCAATTGTGGAGGGCAGATCTAGAGAAGAGTGGGTTGTCTTTTTCCAGGCCTTTGATAGCACAGAGTACTAAGGGATCTCCCATGGAGGAGAAGCAGATTAGCTCAGCAAGTCTAGTATCTAGGGTATGGATAATAACAGGTTCCATGACAATGGACATTTGAGCATTGTCTTCTGAAGTATCTACCTCAGCGTTTCTTGACAAGGCATCCGCAGGGCCCATTTGGATACCAGGTGTGACTTTCCATTGGATATCAAAGTCTTGGAGGAAAAGGCCCCACCGTGCTTGTCGGCGGGAGAGTTTGCAAGGGTCTTTTAAGTATGACAAGTTCTTGTGATCCGTAATAATGGTGACTGGGTGGTTTGTGCCCAATAGATAATGTTTCCACTCAGTGAGGGCAAGAATTACAGCAAGCAATTCACGATCATAGATGTCATAATTTCGTTCTGCAGGGATAAACGTTTTGGAGAAGTATGAGCATGGATGGGGATCTCCATTGACATCAGTTTGCATTAAGACTGCTCCCACTGCGATTAAAGAGGCATCGGTTATGACTGTAAAGAGTTTGGCTAGGTCGGGAATGTGAAGGACAGGAGTCGATGAGAAGATGTTGACTAAGGCGTCGAATGCCTGTTGTTGTAGCTGGATCCAATCCCATGGCTGGTTTTTCCAAGTGAGGAGGTTTAGTGGGGCAACGATGTTGGAGAAATTAGGGATGAACTTCCTATAAAAGTTGGCGAATCTCATAAACGATCTTACTCCTTTCACCATAGTTGGGGGTTTCCAGGAGGAGATTGCTGCGAGTTTGACTGGATCCATTTTAGCTAAGCCGTTGTCGACAATAATTCCAAGGAAGTTTATCTGTGAAACATCGAACTCGCATTTGGGTAGTTTCAAGGATAACTTATGTTCTCTTAGTCATTGGAGGACTCGGCGAGTTCTTTCGTGGTGAAAGTTTAGGTCATCCTTCATACAGATGCCCATGTCATCCATGTAGATTTTTAGCCAGCGTTCAGTGATCATGTTGGCGAAGATGTGGTTCATAAATGTCTGGAAAGTGGGGGGTGCATTGCTATGACCAAAGAAAAGTACCGTGGGTTCAAACAGACTGAAGGGAGTGATAAAGGCCATCTTCCACTGGTCTTCTTTCCGAATTCGAATATTATTATACCCCCACCTGATGTCAAACTTGGTGAAGATATTTGCATCCTTCATGTCATCAATTAATTCTGAGATCAGTGGAAGAGGGTAGGCATTGCAGATGGTGTGAGCATTAAGATATCGGTAGTCTTGGCAGGGCCGTAGTGACCCATCTTTCTTTGGAACAAAGAAAAATGGTGCTGCTTGAGGGGAAGTGGATGGTACGATTCAATCCGATTTGAGATGTTCAGAGATGAAATCTTGACATGCTTTGCGTTCTTGTGGGTTAAGGTAATATGTTTTGCCTATCTTCAGGATGAAAGAAGGTTTGAGATTGACTACATGGTCATATGGTCTGTGGTCGGGAAGTTTATCGAAAGTTTGTTCAGCAAAGACATCTGTAAAATCTTTGCACCACATTGGTAAGGTGGTCTGGGTCCTTTCTTGTTGTTGCTCCAGTTCCATAGACAAGGTGATTTTATTGATATCGGCCCATTCCAATTCTTCCCCGGGGAGGTACTCACGAAGAGACACGACATCCCAGGGTGAACCAGACAGGTCGACATTTTGGATATCTTCTTCATCATCTCTTTCTAGGGATAGTTTGTCTTTGGTCCAATCGATTTTTGGGTTCCATTTCCTCAGCCAGGGTATTTCCAAGATAATCTGGGGGTTTTTGAGCTGGGTGATCATTAGTCCAATGCATTCGTGATGATTGTTGATGGTTAAGTCTGCCCATGCTTCATGTTTAATGGTGCCTCCCTTGTTTCCAGTTCTGTCGACATTAAGGGCAGTCAGAGGTTGTTGCAAGGGTATTTGAAGAAACCAATGTCATTTGACGAGGTTTGAATCGATAAAGTTTCTGGTTGCTCCTAAGTCAATGAGAGCAACGGTTTCAACGATTTCTTTTCCAGTATGTAGTTGGACAGGAATTCTCAAGGTTCTCTTGTTCGTCATAGCTACAAATACATGGTCTAGATTATGAGAAGGAGATGTCGACCATCCTTCTCTTTTCAAAAATCCGGGGGGGTAGATTCAGTTTCTTCATCGAAGCAGATTTGGAGAGTTTGCAAGATCTGCTTTGGGTCTTTCCCTTTTCCTTTAAGGGAAGTGATGTACGAGTTGATGGGGTCTGCGGTTTTCGATGAGGAAGGTTCGCTGGTAGTGGTGGGGATGATGGCAGCAGGCAGAGTAGTTGAGGTAGCTTGAATCTATGTCATCGATGACTTGGGGGAAAAGGTGACTCTACAATTCTGAGCAGAGTGTCCAACCTTTCAGCATTTGAAGCATCGGTTCTCTCGGATGCAACGAGCTTGCTTGGTAGGGGTAAGTTTCTTAAGGCGGACTGCATCTACGTCCATAGCATTCGGGTCTCTGGTACGAGAAGATGGAGACGAGTTGTTCGAGTAACGGACCCCTCTCTTGAGGTCCTTAATTTTCATCAACTGCTGGTGATAAGTTTTTGCTTTCTCAATCCAGTCTTGGATCGTGGTGGCTGGTTTCTCGGCTCCAAGGATCATGATGGCAAGTTTCTGGTCGATACCTGCGGAGAAGTCATCAATGAGGGCATTATCCTCAGTTACTCTGGCTTTAGCTGCTAGAAATTGGAACTCGGTGATGAACTCTTGGAAGCTGTCATCCTTACTAGTCTTGGTTTGGACAAGATGGTGAAGCTCCATTCAGGCTTTTGCTTTGGCATCGAATGGGAAGAAAGTGGACTGGAAGTCCTCCATGAATTTGGTGAAAGTTTTCTTGGTAGCGTCAATAGTGGCATCAGCCATCTTATCATATCACATTTCTGAGAACTGGATACCTCTGCCTTTACTCATCTTGTTCAGGCAGGTCAAGATCTTAGTACCATCGTCAGAGTAGATCAATGGGTTGACTGAGAAGTAGGCGTTCATCACCTTGATCCATCGAGTGGATTCATTGGATTCGCCAGAGAAGTCTGCTGGAAGAGCGGCTTTAACTTCCAATCAGGGAGTAGACATGATGATTGGTGGTAGACTGGGGGGTATACTAGGTGGTGGTGGACTGGGTGGTGGACTGGTAAAGATGGGGCTGGGTGATCTGGGTGCGGTGATCTGGGGTAAGACTCGGGGTGCCGTAATCTGGGGCAAGGGTTGTGGTGCTAGGATTCGAGGGGTGCTGCAACTAGGAGATGACTGGGTTACTGGGTAGGTACCAGGTTGATAGGTATGTCTGGTTCTGGGATATAATGCTGGATTGCTGGACTGGGTCGATGACGAAGCGATTCGTTGACTAGGTGGTAACTGGGTTTCTGGGGAATCTTCCTCTTCACTGAGAGGTGGTCTGATGGTACTGGGTGCTATGATGGCAAGGGGGGTAGTCCTACTCCGATGATAGGAGGGACAAGGGTGACTTCGAATCTTTTGTTAGACCTAACGCTATTGAGGGAAGTTCTACCAAAGGGAGGAGCTCACGAAGAGTCACAACGTCCTTTGATATTACTTAAGTTGTGTTAGGCAGAAAGACACAATAGATTCGAAGTAGAGAAAACAGTACTAGGTGCTATCCTACGGCTTAAATAGTGATAGCTAAACGACATTAGGGCCAGCCCAAGAAGACAAGAATGGTAAGTGATGCTGCAGATTAGTTAATCCACAGTAGAACGTCATAGAATGTATGAGAACTAATGGGAAGAAGGGACTATGAGGTCGAGATAAGAGACTCAACCGAGGAGTGATTGTTCATGATAAAAGACAAGCAACGGACCTTCAGGAACTGATCAAAGAAGGACAAGATGAGGATAAACGGAAGCTATCAATAGCAAATGTTGATAAGTGGTGTGAGTAACACCAAAGAGGACGGTAGGTTGTGCGAAGCAAAGGAGTAATATAGATGAAGAAAGAAAGAATATTGTAACAGCATGTAGAAGGCTCACATAGTAGTGTAAATATTACCAATAAATTTCTCAAAGTTATCAATGAGCTTAGGATTTTACAAAAAGTATGTTTATCACTCATCAGTCTTCTATGAGTTATGATGCCTTAATAGCTTGGTCAGATTACTGCAGATAACACATTCTTAGAGTGCATGATCAATAAACTAAATGAATGTGATATTCTGTTTGATTGTTAAATCTGGATCCTTTATAGACAAGTCTGACAATGTCTGGACTAGAGATCATATGTGTGACTGACTGAGTCAATGCAACCTAAGAGAGTGAGGATACTTAGTGCAGGACTTATGTGTTGCGCCCTTATACTGGCCTATCCTTGGAGTTGAGAATGGAGTGAGTGACATACTCAGAAGACAAGAAAAGAGTGAGCAAGTGAAACAATCCTAAACCCCTAAGGCATAGCTATCAAGAGGCAATAGAGAATGTCCAAGGAAAGTGTCTTGTTATCCTTGTGGTAACCTTTACCAAGGTAGTCTTTACTAGTCTTGCTTATTGACTAGGAACCAGAGTTATGGAGTGAAGATAATAGTCTTATTGTTAATAGAAGGAACTCCAGGAATGTGCTACTGTAATGTCTATAGTAGTCCTGTCATCTTATCTTTGTAGATCTTGTATGGACTTCCTATAATGGCACAGCCACTATAATCCTTGGTCATAACATATGTATAGCCTTTGTACAACATGTTGTGTCTTCATACAAGAGAGGCACTCACTAAGAGGCACAGCATTCTTGTGTATCTTCATATATGGACTGCCTACAGAGGTATAGCCTTCTGTGGTCCAGGTCTTCTTATATGCATGTTCTTATGCATAGGCAACTTCTATCATAATAGTGATAACCCTAGGCAAGGGGAACTCAAGTGGAGTGAATATCTTATAGAGAAGAAACTCCAGGAAGACTTGGTTAGAGTCTTCTGGCTTTATATGGGTCATATATATACTCTATCTATGTTTGTATCTATGAATGTCTCATCTAGAGATATCCTGTGTAGTCCATGAGTTTACAATGCATATCTAATAAGTAAGAATGGAAGAGAAGCATAAACATACACCTAAGGTGTGTATCTAATATGAATAAGAAGCATAGATGTGGCAGAATGAGAGACATAGCCTGATGTCTCAAGTATCAGGTGTGGTTCATCTATGATCATGACTCTAATCATGACTCCATAAGAATAGGAGTCATGATGATCATGAAGGTGTGACTCTATTAAAGCATGACAATGTGAAGTCATGAAAGTGTGAATAGGTGAAATGTGACCATGTGCACATGTGAAGTCATGAAGATGTGAAAATAAAGAGTAATCAGTAAAACCAGTACTGATAAGATAATACTTAGAAAAATGATTATCCATATTTATAGTGCTTGTAGCTTCAGTAATCATAATGCACTATAGTATAGAGTGCACCTATAACAGCAAGTTGCTTGAGGATGAGAAAGAGAGGAGAGAATTAAGTTGATATTTGAACTGAGGTTCATATAGGGTTTTTATACTACAAATTCAGAAGTAATATGGTATAACTGATGAATCTGAAACAAAAGAATGAAGTTAAATAACTAATCCACTAAAGGATCAGCTGTTTGAACAATAAGACAGTAGTTGTGAGCCTGAATCTCCTAGTAAGTAGGAAAACTCCAAGAGGACAAGACTAGTGTCCTCTAGAGCTGGGGGCATCCCTTATATACTATTCTACAGTTTGTACAAGCATATACTATATCTGAGATATGCTATGCTAGGATATTGAAGATATACTTTGTATTATATATGCATACTGGGCTATGTTTACAATATAACTTTAGTAGGACAGTTTCTAGACTAGTTCTAGACTTATGTGTGGCATGTAGCAAATGGTCATGGTCTAGGGTATGTTGTATATATATAGGGTATAGAGTTAACTGTATAATATGAATGTAGTGAGGCATTTCATGAGACATATCTGTATAAGAGTACATGGCAATGAATTTGATGTAGAGTGACAGAGATCTATATTTTGGTTGAGCCCTTTATGTAGCATATGGTCAGGGGTATCTACTACACAGCCACTATGTTCAGCAGTTTACATTTTCCATAGTTGGTCTGCATATTTTGCAAATCTGAATAGATAGTCTTCTAAAGAATCTTTTTAGAAATCTGTCCATATAATTTTTAGGATTTAATATTGTGGCTTCAAATTGTTATGAGGCACTGAACATGTTAAACATATGTTCAGTGCATGTTCAGTGGCTTATGTAAGCCTGAGTTTTGAAGCAGAAATACTCAAAATATGCTTTGAAGATACTTTATGCTATAATCTAGGTGTCTCAAGTGTTTTATTGGTAGTTCTGGCCCACTGTGGTGTGTAGTACTGATTTTAGGTGATTTGGGGTGATAAGTACTGCACAGCCACCAAGGTGTACCATGAGCACATCAGTTAGTATGCAATTTTAGCAACCATTAGCTAGCTTCTTCTATTCTTTGTACATATATTAGTTGATAGTAAATGTATCATCCTCTACTAGTCTAGTAGCCATGGGGCTTTCTAGTAGTATATTATTCACATTGTAACATGAAGCATGACATTGGGTAGCAGGAAGAATGCAGATCAGAACTCAAGTCTGGAGTTGTCATGCCTGGAGCTGTGTTCCATGACAGGTATATGTAGCAACAATGACATCTGAAGTATGAAGCTGAGATGAAATAAGACATAGATCAAAAAAGGAAGTACTAGTGTCATAATAGAATAGGAGATCAGAAATATATAGAGTTGTCACAGATGTAGTGGAGTTGAATTTGATAAGATTTTCAGGATATGACATCAATGCTATGGATAACTGTATTAGGTGAGCAATTTTCATGGCAGACATTGCAAGTTGTAAGCTTAGACTATACCATCTGCTACTAGATGTTTTCCACATGTCATTAATCTCACTGTCCAAGTCATTTTCAATGAGTTTAAGAAGAATTCACATAACCATCTACTCACCAACAATCTCATGGAACTTGATGCTCAGCTGCAAGCCTATGTCAATACTTTGACAAGTGATTCAGTAAGAAAATGTCATGATATTGTCTCTGCTTGCCATGCATCTGGTCAGCAATGCTGATGGCTCAAAGCTATTATTATGGAAGGAAATACCAGTGGCTATTGGAAGGATAAGCTTTCAGATGGCAAGTTTGAGCTACTGATAGTACAATTGCTATGAGACTGTAGCACATATTGGTTATCAATGTTTCAGATGATAAGTCAAGTCTTACTGCTTAATCCTGTGCATATCAATGATTTCAATTTAGTTACCTTGATTTCATTCATTCATAGGCAATTCAGTCATTCTTGCAGGAATGCCAGAACACTGAAATTACACATCTTATGCTCAGCCCACAAACCATTGGCATCCTACAGGACATTCAGCAAGTGCTTGAGGTCTTTCACACTGCTCAAGAACTTCTCTCATCAGAATGTACTCCTACACTATCAATGACACTTCTCACATATGAAGAACTTGCAATCAAATGGCAAGAATTTCAAGGAACCATTTGAGAGCTATCACATTACATTGGCATTGGCCTCAAGAAACTTGAACAGTATTGCAACAAGGGATGCAAAACATAAATTTACACTCTTTCAATGAGTACATATTTTAGCCATAGTTTGGTTGTACAATTTACAATGCACCTTGTCCAGTCATTAATCCAAGTTCAAAGCTTGAGTGGATCAAGGAACATTGGTCAGATTCAGATGCTTGCCAAGCATGGAAGTGGATGATCAAAATAGTATGATATTCCAGTCATTTATTTGAACATCACCCACATTTGCCTAAATCAGATAATGTTGTTTCACACTGCTATCCACCACAAATTCATTCAGCAAGGACCAGGTTCTAGCTACTTTCTATCTGGGTCATATATTTCCCACTCTACCAGTATCACAACTAATGCCTCAGCTCTTGCAACCCTAGCTTTGACCAAAAGGTACAGTCATATGAGCAAGCTCAATGTCAGTGTTCAACATTCTATGTCAGTATCCATTGATTCTACTCCTGCATCATCAAATTTGGACAATCTATCAATGTCATTCTCTTCCCTTCATATATCTACTTCTTCTGAGCCATAAAATATGCCATCTCTTATTATCACTGAGGACCTTTTTCAACATAAGGACCAGGAGCTTAAGGCTGACAAAAGAAATGCCAATATCAGCAAATTTCAAGTTAGCTGCACAGTACTGTGAGACACTGTACAGTATATGTCAGTTGCCACAGAGTGACAGAAAGGTCCCCCTCTGTACAGAGAACTAAAAGTGCTTAAAATTGGTTTATTTTCATTGTACTATAATTTTATTCTAGCAAAACTACACTGTAAAAGTCTATGATGGTCTGTAATAGCCTGTAGCTCTATGAGCTCTGTATCTAACTAGATAATTTGCTGATGAAACAAGAGCTGAGCCACTATGAAGAAGATGGAATCATGTCTGGCATGGCAGCAGAACAGATGACAGATCTTATCCACTACTGGGAGGTAAGCCAGGAGACTGCCACATTCTTGGTAATAACTCACCATATTCTATGTTTATAGATAAAACAGGGCATCTATCTGTTGCTGTTCCATGTAGCAATGGATGTCCTTTCAGCATAGGCATCATCAGTGCCATGTGAACACATCTTTTCATCAAGCAAACTCACATGCACAGATAGCTGAAACTGCCTTTTATCTGAAACAATTGAGGTACTACAGATCCTCAAATACACCTACAAATGCATCCATCTCAGCTTTACCCCAGACCTTGTCACAGATGAGATGGACTATAGTATTTCAGGACCATTATGCAGAGAGCAATGGCTGAGCTCACAGAATCAGGTGCCCTTGATGAACTCTATGAGCTATTTGCTAATGAGATCAATAATGATTCTGATGAGTAGACTTGCTAACAATTAGACTTAAGTCAGCAACTAGTAGCAATTTATAATTACTCATGATTGGACAGGTGAATGGCCCATACTCCTGGCCAGTTCACTTCAACTTACCTCAGTGGATTAAGTCACTTATGTGTGACTTCATTTGGCTGAACTGACACAAAGTGTGTCCAAAAATACACTTCAGTTCACTCCAGTTCACTTCGCAGTAACGCTAATTTGCAGCCAGCGAGCACTCAGGTTTTCTCGGCAACACCGCCACAAGTCGCGCGTCACGTGAGGTCATTTCTGACCTTCGCGTCCAATTGACCGCGCCACCATGGACGACTACGACGCGTACTTGTACTCTATCGACGACACAGAACTCTGTGAAGAAGACGCAAGTGACAATGATGTCCTCGACGACATCGATGAAGAGCATGTATACACGGATACTGCTGTGGTGCTCGTTCCAGCCAGCCCCCCGACGCGTGAAAGAGTGAATGGCGACGGAAACCAGCTCGAACTGTGTCCCACAGCGTCAAAATCAATGGAAAAGTGCAACAAGTTCGTTCATGTATACTCTGATCTTGTTACTCACGTCCTGACCATGCATTCCAGAGTGTTGACCAAAAGTTTGTATTATCACACGTTATGCATGTGTGCAGTGCTTTATCTATCGAACTAGTATTCGGGTTTCCGGGATACAGAGGGAAACAAAGGGAGATTATTGAGGCCGCCATGTCAGGTGAGCTTGCTATGACACGACGCTGGTCTAACTTGACTGAATGCGCGAGTTAGGTGCAGACGTCTTTGTTCTCGCCCCGACTGGCATGGGAAAGGTCGGCCTCCGACATTGGTTAACTGCCTCTACTTACAATCGACAGAGCCTCTGCTTTCAAGTCCCAGCTATTGCCGAGGATGTGAGTCATTTTACGGTGTTTTGAAAGTATTGGCAGACGTCTGTATATCAGTGCGGTGTCTCCATCATCGTTTCTCCCCTCCTTGGTGAGAGTCATGATATTTATGTCTTCTATATTGACCCACGCA
>JBBPTP010000790.1:0-13454 GCA_038094195.1 Pulveroboletus aff. carminiporus | reverse complement strand
ACACCCTCACCGTGTTCTTGGTCAGTTCCTCGATTGTGCGTCCGTACGCCCCGTCTGGTAGCGCGAGCGCGTTCATCCATGCTGGCTGGCGGAATCCGAGGAGCGCGACGGAGAGGATGTAGGTGGTGGGTATGAGAAAGTAGACGAGTCCTTGGATGGGGGTGATGAAGACGGAGAGACGGGTTGGCATGGATTCAGGTCGGACGGGGCCGCTCTTGGATCTGGCGAGGGCAGAGGCATCCCCGATTTTGGAGAAGCCGTAGCGGTAGTGGTCGATGGCGCAGAGAACGACGAAGAGTTCGAGTAGCTGGTCGGTCGAGAGCATGGTGGAAGTGAGGAGAGATTTGAAGCGGAGAGTTCAAATTTGTGGATTGATGTCATTCTCAGCGTTATAGGGGCGATGAATTATTCTGCCTAGTATTTGCGTGGTGACCAACGTGTCTGAGTGGACCAAACTACCAGCGTGTCGAGCGCAAGGGCGATAACTGTTCTCCAAGATCTCTTTGAGCGATTAATGACTGGTTCACGTCGGAAGCAACTACTACCTGGTACCTGCGGAGTTGATCCAACACATCCTTTCCTTCCTCGGTAATCGCGATATCATACGATTCTGAAACAGGCCGACCAGGATAATGAGGTTTCGAAGCGATTCGGGGATGTAATCATGCACTCTGGAGTGAAATTTATGCTACTGCTCGCCTACTAGTACTTCTCCCGCCTGGGCCATCTGGCACTCAGTTCGATACCTCGAATGCACCCTCATACAATCAGAGAAACCTGGACATCAGCGCTGTTCAGAATGTCCTTGTACACCTTGACCGGTTGACGGTAAAAAATGAAAGGACTCCGAGTGTATGATGCCGGCCGTGGCCAACAACGGAACTTGAAACAGTAAGACGAGCGGACGAAAGAACTGGACCACGCTCTGTTGGGGCGACTACGATGTAAGGTACAAGGGTAGACTGAGGATCCTTACGAAGGGCGGCGGATACACAGATATGCCAGTGGAGCTTACAAGGGAAAGTTGATACAATTGAAGGAGAACGCATGATGAGGAGCAATAATCTGCTATCACAACGGTTCCTCGCCTAGCGGGCCCGAGGTGAATGTGATACCGGCGCAACCCGTCTTCCACGATGGAAGGCAAAGGTGACGAATGACAAGACGCCCAGAAAAATGGCAATGGTTACAACGACGCCCGATTGTACGCTGGAGAGTACCTCAATGCTGGCAATCATGCAAGATACACCAAAGTTCGGTATGCCATAAAGGAACCTGGATAATATAGGATAATTCTAAAATATGGAATAATTGGACCACGAGGGGGAAGAGCAGGAAGTGATTCCTACCTGGCGAAAACGAGTATTGACGGCGAGATGGAGGCCAATGGTATAAATGAGAAGCGTCCAGGCCACTAGTTGGAAGGTTGTGAATCCCGAAACTGCAGTTATGCTGAGGAATTATCAGTAACATGTACATGTGTAGTACATGTGTCATAGAAGAACTAATGGGAGGAATGCTGCGAGCTGTTTAACATATCTTAATCAGGGATTGCGTCAACAAGTGCACAATGCATACCAAAGTCCATCTTTGACAAAAAGTGCATTGGGTGCACAGACAAGCAGACTGAGTATGCCCTGGGGCAGACTGAGTATGCCCTGGGGCAGACTGATGGCAGTGGAGACAGATGTAAAGGGGACAGTCCTCTTGATAATGACCTTGCATGTGGCAATGGAAGCATTCCATAATGGTGGATGCAGGTTGATGGCGGATGACTGGGGGAAGGACTCTGGTTGGAGAGGATAGAATGGATATTCTGAACCTAAGGGGAATCTGAAAGAACTGGACAGATTGGATGTTTTCTTCAAGCTGGTCAGACACAGAGTCAATTGCAGTGTCCAAGTCTGCTTTGCTCATTTCAGAGGTGATGGGGGGAGAGGATAGTCATTCTGCTAAGGTAGATGGGAGAATAGGGATTGGATCGGTCTGCTGATTAATGAGGAGGTCTGAGTGGTGAACGTAAAGATCTCTTTCAGTGGGGGTCATGGCATTAAAAATCTTATGGAAGGTGGAGTAGATGACTTGTGGGGAGATGTGTTCGACAAACGCATGTAGGCCATGGTGGTGCAGGGCAGTCAAGATGTGATTGGGGATGGTAGAGAGAATGGTACAGAGGGGAATGCTGAAGTCTGTGGGCAAATCACTTGGGGTAGAAAGAAAATGATATCATTGGGTGCAAATCATTTTGTGGAAAGAGTGGACTAATTCGTGTGTAACAACATCATCATGGTAGTGGGGGGTATGTTCAAGAGTGTTTAGTAGGACAGGATCAGATAGGATGGCAGCATAGAGTGTGTTTGTGGATGAAATAGGTAGACATTTTGGATATACATTCCACAATCACAAAGATGAAGATTGTAGGGAGCGAGAAGAAGACAAGGAGTGGGAAGACACAGGGGAGGAAGACATTTTTGAGGTAGGATAGGGCAATGGGGTTCATACAAGGGGGGTGCTCACGAAGAGACTCCGTCTTAATCCCTTGAATGAGTTTCTATCACAGGTTGTTGGCCTTCTTATAAGCAGACAGGATGGTCCATGCATGTCTTAGATTTGACTCAGGTTTCCATGTATCTTCCAATGAAGGGTATCCTTTTCATATGGTCAGATACTGTCTTCTGGCAGCGGTACCTCAATGTGATCTGATATGGTCGACCTCATATTCTTCTTCAGAGTTTATAAGATCTGGTGGAGGTCAGAGGAAGTTTGGTCCATATGTAGTGGTTTCCTTATATGGAGATAGAAGTAAAGCATGGAATACTTCATGGATGTGCTATGTGGGTGGCAACTTGAGTTGGTAGGTAAGCAGGGATAAGACCTGGATGATTTTGAATGGTCCATATCATTTGGGAGTGAGTTTTCTAGATGGTAGGTTGAGGCAGAGGTTGGTGGCCTCCAGCCATACTCTATCTCCTACCTTCCATGGAGAGAATTGGAAAGTAAATTGTCATATCATAGCTAGGTGAGTGGATTCATGAGCTGCTTTTGCTTCAGCTCTAGCTTGGTCCAAAGATGTCAGTCTGTCTTCTAGTGCAGGAATAAAGGTCTTTCCAAGGGGTGGGAAGAATCTTAGTTCATATCCGAAGATGAGAGCAAATGAAGATTGTTTAGTGGAGCTATGGGGGATGGAATTATGGTGAAACTCAGCAGTGGTGATGAAGTCTGCCCATTTCTTGGGGTGGTTGGAGCAGAAGATTTGAAGTTTCAATCTCCTGATTGGTTCATTCAATTTGTCCGTTGGTTTATGGATGGTAAGCAGTGGATAGTCAGACATCATATTTGAGTAGTCTCACAAGTTCTCTTGCAAAGGTGGATGCAAACTGTGAGCCTCTGTCTGAAATGATACTTTCATATAGGCCAAATCTTTGAAAGACATAGTCATGGAATAGTTGGGCTACTCTGGCTGCATCGACAGTTTTGAGACATAGGGTGAGAATTACCCCCTTTGTAAGCCCATGGTCTACCATGACCATGAGTGAGTCATATCCATTAGAGGAGGACAAGTCAGTGATAAGGTCAACAGATATTTGTTTGAAAGAGAGGGAGTGTGAGGAAGGGATTGGATTAAGAGGAGGTATCATTGGGTGGGTGTTGGTCTTATTCTGTTGGCAAGTAGCACATCCAGATATGAAGTTATTGACAAACGTGAAGAGTCTGGACCACCAAAAGTCTCTTTCCAGGGTGGCCTTTGTCCAAAATCATCCATCATGTCCAGTGGTCAGATTTTCATGGATAGACTGTATGAGGTTATGATGGGAATCTGGGAGAATGTAGAGGCATTGTTTGAAATATAACTGGTCATCTTCAAACAACCAGTCTGAGAGTTTGGATCAGGGGAAGAGTGGAGTATTGTCGGATAGGACAGTAATGGCCTTAAGGACTAATGGATCAGATCGGGATGAGGTACGGATATGATGTTGGAGGGCAATGTCCAAAGCTTGGATGATGACTGATTTTGAACAGATGGCTATGTCGAGATTATCATCTGCAGTGTCAACTTGGTCCTTGCGAGAGAGGGCATCAGCTGGGTGTTATAGGTGCACTCTACACTATAGTGCATTATGATTACTGAAGCTACAAGCACTACGAATACAGACTATGGACTAAGAACATGGACTCTCTTAAGTTTTATCTTATCAGTACCAGACTTACTGATTACTCTTTATTTTCACATCTTTACATGTGCACACAGTCACATATCACTTATTCACCATTTCACAACTTTATGATTATCACTCTTGATAGAGTCATGTTTCATGATCATCACAATCCCTATCTTTATAAATCATGATCATAGATGAACCACACCTGATGCTCGAGGCATAAGGCTATGTTTTCCATTCTGCCACATCTACACTTCTTATTCACATTAGATCCATACCTTAGACATATGTTTATGCTTCTCTTCCATTCTTACTTATTAGATACACATTGTAACATTATGGACAACACAGGATATCTTTAGATGAGGTATCTATAGATACAAACAGTAGTATAGTATATATACAACCCATGTAGAGCACAAGGGACTCTAACAAAGTCCTCTTGTATATTTCTCTCTAAAGAATAACTATTATCATATACATCCTTTGTTCCTAGTCTGTAAGAAAGACTAGTCAAGACTCCTTGGTAAAGGATACCACAAGGTTAACAAGACACTTACCTTGGGCAACTACGATTATCTCTTGACAGCTATGCCTCAGAGTATAGGGTTGTTTCACTGGGCCCATCTTAGTTCTGGAGATGACCTGCCAAAGGATGTCGAAGTCCTATAAAAACAACAACCAATGGGTTTGTCGGTGAGATAACTTTCGGGGGTCTTTGATGTAAGATAGATTCTTGTGGTCTGTCATGATTGTCACCAAGTGGAAAGTACCAAGGAGATAATGTTTCCACTTGTCTAGGGTAAGGATGACAGCTAGCAATTCTCTGTCATAGATATCATAGTTTCATTGAGCCAGGGTGAAAGTGTTAAGCTTGACCTGGGTAGAGACAAGCAAAGCTCTTCTAAAGATAATGGGGATGACGATGTGCGAGGAGTCATGCTATGAAAGTGATGACGACGAGGATAGATCATGCTAGAAGAGCAATGATGACGAGTGTATGAGAGAGTTGTGTGACGAGCAACAACTTAGTTATGATGAAGGATACTACCATGAAGGTAGCCCAAGGATTCGAGGAGCACTCAATCAAGGTGGAGAGCGAAGACACACAGGAGGTGAAACAAGGGAGCTAGATTGAATGCTAACTACCAGAGGATACAAGGAGCGATATCCAAGGGAGCTCTAGCTTAGGGAAGGAAGTTATACACTACAAGGTATATATAGTGAAAGGCGATCTGCTGAGTAAGCAGAACATAGAACTTGGTGGAATGTCAAGGAATGATGAAGAAGGAAGGCCATGACTACGTGGGTACTCATGTGACCATAAGGGTACTCACATGATTGGTAATCAGGAAGAAGGGAAAAGAATACACGCTGTGTTAAGCCTGGGATAAGTTGTAACAGAAGGTTTTTGAGAAATAAGCACAAGGATGGAGGTCTCCATTTTTGTCAGATTGCATGAGGACTGTATCCGCTGCTAGAAGGGATGCATTGGTCATGAGGATGAAGAGTTTTGTAGTATCTGGAATGCGTAGAACAGGTGTGAAGGCAAAGATGTTACAAAGCTTGTTGAAAGTAGATTGTTGAAGGTTAGTCCATTGCCAAGGTTGTTCCTTTTAGGTTAGGAGGTTAAGGGGAGCAATGATGTTCAAGAAATCTGGAATGAACTTTTGATAGAAATTGGCAAATCTCATGAAGGAGCAGACTCCTTTTACTGACATTGGCAGCTTCCACATATGTATGATGGATAGTTTGTCAGGATCCATTTATGCTTTTTCTTGTCCAATAATAATGCCTAAAAAGTTCATTGTTGGAGTGTTGAAAACACACTTGTTTAGTTTCAGAGACAGTCCATGTTTGCATAGCCTCTGAAGTACCCACTGGGTTCTTTCATGGTGGAGGTTGACATTATCCTTGGTATGTAGTTCCAGGTTGTCCATGTATATCTTAAGCCATCATTCTGATATCATATCCACAAAGATGTAGTTCATGAAGGTTTGGAAGGTAGGGGGTGCATTGCTATAACCAAAAAATAGTACCATAGGTTCAAATAATCCAAAAGGGGTGATGAAAGCCATTTTCCATTGATCCTCCTCCTTGATCTGGATGTTGTTATACCTCCATCGGATGTCAAATTTGGTGAAGATGGTTGAGTCCTTCATGTTGTCAATGAGATCGGAGACCAGGAGTAACAGATAGGCATTTCAGATGGTATGGGAGTTGAGATACTGGTAGTCTTGACAAGGTCAAAGAGAGCCATCCTTCTTGAGGACAAAAAAGAATGGGGCGGCTTGTGGTGACTTTGAGGGGACAATACGACCAGTCTTGAGATGTTTCTCTATGAATGCTTTGCAGGCCTCACATTCTGCTGGATTCATTGAATAGACTTTGGTGATTTTTAGGACAAAAGATGGCTTGAAACAACTACAAACTAATAAACAACCCTATACAGGATTGCTAGTCATTGAAGTCAAAAGATATGAGAGAGAGATGAGAATAAAGGATCGAATCAAGGCGCTCCCCACTTGTAGTGATGAGACACAAAAGAACTTGATTGGAGACTTTGCATCAAAGTCCCGGGTTTATATACTACATGGGGTTTGTACATATTTGTACTTATTTGTATGAGTAAATAATCCTTGTTAGAAAATATATATTCATAAAAGGTAATGGTAAGGCTGTACTTAATGTCCATGCATAGGCTTGTAGCGTATCTTTGTAATAGACAGTAATTAATAACATGTTGCACACACGTTGTGTGGGAGAATGGAAGTTTAGAAGCATGATGGACATGTTGTCCATTATTATTGTAAGAATAGAAGTTAAGGAACTTCTAGATGGAAATGAAAAGGAATCGTGACGTTTAATGAGAGTGAGTCAAGGATTCATTTCCCTTGATGTGTGACTTGACTTAGAAATGAAATGAGTGTGCTTAGTAAGCTGCTTAGTCATTGCAATTGAGAAAAGATGTTATGTCCCAAAGGATGTGATATTGCAATAGGCAGCATTTGTAACACTACCCCCCTTCTATGAATCGCATTCCAGGTGATTAAAGGGTTGTGTGGTCCCCTCCGGAATAGGTTTTCCACAGTACTTGAATAATTGAATAAATTTGACTGCCAACATCCTCAGCTTTCAAGGAGCATTGAGGTATTTTTTATGAAATTCTTTTATTACTTGTTGAGCATTCTTTAGGTTGCCTTCTGGCTCCTAGGTATGGTCGTCTTCTGACCATCTGCACCAATGGACTAGGTATTTCAACCTTCATCCTTTCATGCGAGAATCAATGAGGTAGTCAACCTCATATTCTTCATCACATTCTTCTGTCACATGTGATGGACCTGCCATCGGAGCTTCCTGTCCCTGCAGCCTTTCCTTATATGGCTTTAGGTGTAATATATTTATGACAGGATGTATTTTCATTGTTTTTGGCAAGCAGAGTTCACATGCATTAGGACCCCTCAGTTTGATAACTTCATAGGGACCAATCTACTTCTCTTGAAGTTTCCGCAATGCTTGTGGAAGTCGGAGATGCTCCATGCTAAGCCAAACTTTATCTCCAATCTTATACTCTGGTGCATCGGATCAGTGTTTATCTGCTTGTTCTTTCATCTTTTTCTTTGCCTTGTCAATGTTTTTATGTATGTTTTCTAATATTTTCTCAATCTTCTCTGCCATTGCTTTGGCTGCTGGGGCCTTCATCTTATGTTGCTCAAATTCCATTCTTGGTAGATAAGAGTGTGTGACTTCAAAGGGACTTATCTTTGTCATCGATTGTTTCTTAATATTATAAGAGAACTATGCTAGGGGCAATCATTCTGCCCAGTTCTCTGGATTCTCTGTGGTGAATATGTGGAGATAGCTCTGCATCTCCCAATTAATACATTCTGTCTGGCCATCCATTTGTGGATGAAAGGCAGTAGAGAGCTTCGGAGTGATGCCCAGACGTTTATATAAGTCTTTCATGACCTATATGGCAAACTGTGGTTCGTGATCTGAAATGATTGTGCATGAGAGTCCATGATCTTTTCAGACATGAAACAAATATAACTTAGCCATTTCCAGACTTGTAATGTTCTTTGAACAAGGGACAAATTCTACTTCTTTTGAGAATCGGTCCATGACTACTAATACCGAGTCGTGTCCATTGGAAATTGGGAGGTTGGTGACAAAATCAGCAGAGACATCCATCCACAGCATATGTGGTATATCTAAAGATTAGAGTTTTCCCGATGGAGCCTTGTTTGTTCTCTTGAATCGTGCACATCTATCACACCTTGATACATATTCTTTAATGAATGTGGATAGATCAGGCCACCAATACGATCTTTCGATCAGTTCCTGTGTCTTTTCAGCACCTGAATGCCCAGCAACTGGTGTGTCATGATGCAATCTAATGATCTCAAGATGGAGATCCTTAACAATGTACTCGTTTTTGGCTAGAACGTATAACTGGTCTTCTTTGTCATAAAGAGTGCCATTTTCTTCTCAGCATATGCCATTCTTTCAGCATAGATCCGTGCCTCGGATTCTTTTATCAATGAGGTAGCTTTTGCGACTTCTGTTCTAAGAAGATCTCCTGGATCTTCAATTTCTGTCATCTTAATGGAGCTAGGTGGGATTACTAGTATTTGTTTATTGTCTTCTTCCATCCCTGCCCTGTGATCCTCTCTTCTGGATAAGGCATTGGCTTTTTCCATCAATGTTCTAGGCTTATGTACCCATTTGAAATTAAAGCACAATAAGTACTACACCCATTTGGCTTGTCGCCAATTTAAATCCTGCTGTTTCATGAATCACTGCAGGTTGGCGTGATCATTCCAGATTTCAAACTGGTGCCAAGATCCTTCTAGATGGTGTCTCCACATTTCCAGTGCTTTAATTACCAAGAGCATTTCTTTGTCAGCAATTGGGTAATTGTGCTCTTCGGGTTTCATGCTGTACGAAGCAAAGGCTGTGGGATGCCATTTTTCTCCTTTCTTTACTGACAGAACTGCCCCTGTAGCATAATCTGAGGCATCAGTTTCAAGTCGGAACTCCAATTCATCATCTGGATAAGCTAGAATCAGAGCAGTTGTAAATTTTCTTTTTAAGGTTTCAAAGGCGTGCTTCTGGGCATCACCCCATGTAAAAGGAGTATCTTTCTTTGTTAGGTCATTGAGAGGGCGTGCCTTGTGCATAGTCTTCAATGAACCTTCTATAGAAGTTCGCTAGTTCAAGGAAGCTTCTTACTCCTTAGACATTCTTAGGGGTAGGCCATTCCAGAATGGCTTGAACTTTATCTTGTTTCATTTTTATTCCATCAGTGGAGACCTTCATGCCTAGGAATTCCACTTCTTTGACGTGGAAGGAACATTTTTCTGGTTTCACAAACAGGTCATTTTCCTGCAACCTATGAAGAACTTCGTTTACCAACTTGACATGTTCTTCTTCATCATCGGTCTTTGTAAATATTAATAGATCATCGATGTACACCACCACAACATCTTCCATATCAGCAAAGATTTCATTCATCATTGCTTGGAAGGTGGCTGGCAAATTGCATAGCCCAAAGTATATCACGAGGGGTTCGTAAGCTCCACGGAAGCATACAAATGTGGCCTTCCATTTGTCTCCTTCTTTGATCTGAATGTTATTGTAACTCCACCATAGATCCATTTTTGTAAATAGTTTTGCTCCTTTGAGCTTCTTGACCAATTGGAAAATTAGTGGCAATGGATAATTATTCTTCACCGTATGTTCATTCAGGTATCTGTAATCCTGAACCATCCACTTCTTTCCATCCTTCTTTGGAACAAAGAACACCAGCGACGTTTGCAGCGACTTTGAAGGATGGATATATCCCTTTTTTAATTGGTCATCAATGAATGCCGATACCTCTTCTTGTTCTTTTATAGAAAGTGGAATGATCCTGCCTTTCTTTGGCTTAAATAAATCTTTTAGATCTATTCCATGATCCCATGGCTTTCACAATGGCATGCATTCTGAATCATGCTTATCAAATACCGTGCAATACTTGTGGTAGCATTTGGGGACCATTTCCTCAAACGTCTTTTCTTTCTTTTCAACAGGTTTCTCGAGCACTGCTCATAGATGGTATGCATTCCAGGCAACATCCTGTTCTTCTTCCTCTTCTTTCAAGATCCATGTGGAAACTTCTTGCAGCATCTTGCAACTACATGGGCATCAGATCATCTTGACAGTACCCTTTTCCCAATTAATTTCCGGGTTGTGTTGTTTCAACCATGAATAGCCAAGGATCAATTGGTTAGATCCAAGATCTGTTACTTTGGCTGTTGCTCTCTCATGGTGACCCTGGAAATCGATTATTATTTCCATGCAGTGTGTGATGTCTCCTGCATTGTTCTGTATTCCATCTATGTTGAACATGCAGATCGGAGTCTTTAGTGCCTTAAGCACAAGGCCGTTACTTTTGGCCCACTTCTTGTTAATGAAGATGACATTTGTGCCACTATCTAAGAGCACTTTGATCCCCTTTGGGTTCTTCTTATCATGGCTTATTTTAACATCTAGGAGAATCTCCTTGGACGGGTTCACAGATCTGGTAAAGATCTCTTCAGGGAAATTTATTTCATCATATTTTTTCTTTATTTTGGTGGAGGAATTAAGCATGTCCTTTTCAGCGATGCCATGCTTCTGACTAGCAGAAGACACCTCCTTCTGGCAATTTGATAAATCGTCATTTTGGTTGCCATTTATGGCTTCCTCCATAGAAAGAACTTCAAACCTATTTTTGTAATTTTCTTTATTTTTGACATTATGAGACTGAGCACCCTGATTACTCAATCCCATCCATGATTTACCTCCTCGGTCTCTTTCATGTCATAAAAGAATGCCTTCATCTCATCGAAGGACATTCCTCTGACTGCCACAAAGGAGTCGGATTCTTTTTCCTTGCCCTTGCCCTTATCTTCCTTCTTCGGGAGCATTTCCTTCTCATGACTGCCTTCCCCCCCCGAGGTTGTTGCAGCTCGTACTTTTGATTTTGGGGCCTTCTTGCACCCTGGTTTATGCTTTGCATCCAGGAACTTGCATTCCAGACATTGTACTTTCAGTTTTGGGCAGTCTCTTATGAGATGCCCTTGCTGTCCACAGTTGAAACACGAGGGGCTGTTGCTCCGACTCATGTTAGCAGTTTCAGCCTTGGCTGCCCTGGCCTCCTTCTTTTCCTTCTTTTCCCATGGTTTTGTTCCCATGGGTTTGTTAAACATTTTGTATGCTTCTAATTGCATACCAATGTTTTTGATTTCAAACAAGATTTGGTCGACATTTTACTTTCGTCGACCCTTGAATAATTCCAGTCTTATCTCTGGATTGATAGCGTTTTCGAGTAGGTAGACTCCGTGGCTTTGGTCCACCCCTGATTGATAGTAGAGTTTTCTCCATCTGACAATGAATGCCAGGATGGAGCTGCTTCCTTGTATGTACTTGGCGATTTCCTTTTTTGCCTAGTCTTTCTGCAGTTGGGGGCAGAAAAGCCCTTCAATTTTGACAACCAGGGAATCCCAGTCATCGATCAAACTTTTTTCCACTATAAGCTTCTGAAGTTCTACTTCTGCGTAGAAACTTCCTTTTTTGCCCTTAAGGTGAGACAATACTGTGTACACCTGATTTCTTCCATGGAGTTCTGGTGCCCCATCCAACTCATTCTTGCCCATGAACTGCTTTGGATTGTAGTCCATCCAGGCCTTCATCTTCATCCACCATTCCTCGAACTTCGCCAGGCTTCCATCATAGGTGCCTGGGTCCAAAAATATCTCTACCTTTGACGTACTTCCTGCCTGCAGTCCTATTGTGGCAGTGTTGCCCCCTGTAGCCCATGTGTAAACTCCCATGAGCTCTCTTGTTCATTGATCTGCTTGCTCTGCATTTTCTTTCACAGTTTCTAACTGCATCTCTACTCTTGTTAGAGCATCTTGTAATGCAAAGCATTCATTTTCCATTGCTGCGATTCTTTCCATGGCATTTTGAAAAGATGCCAACAAGTTGGCCCAGTTTTCTGCATTTAATTCAGGTACTTGCACCATGATAACTACTTAGTAAGGGTACTTCTTTAATCGCTGTAGGTAAGAACGGGAGCATAGGTAAGGGTGGAATAGAATGTCGTAATTGTCCATCCTGACTTTGCTGTAGTCATACCAGTAAACTTTCCTAGTATGCTTGTGCTTTATAGGCTGCAGCGAGATTTCTCTGACCCTGCCTTCTTCTAACTCTGTGGGTAAAAACTCCCTCACTACTTGGGCGGGTATGCCTAGTAGCCAATCTTTGATGAACCCAAAGTCCAGCTCTGGAGTGACTAGCTCTGAAGGATTTGCTAAAGGGAGGGGAGATGTACTGCAAGAGGCAAATATTTCTTCTAGCAGCCTCTAAGCTTGGTCGAGGTGGTCTGCGATGTTGTTGACAGATGAGATTAGCTGCTCCACTCTGTGCCTGGATGACATGGCTGAGTAACTTTCTAACAAGGAGTTTGGCACTTAGCCAAGCACGTGAGACTCCATACACTACTTGAAGTGAAGCTAGAAAGTAATAGCTCTTGAATACGTACTTGCAAGCAAGACCATTGTCAGGCTTGAGGGAATCAAGTTCTAATGAAACAACTACAAACTAATAAACAACCCTATACAGGATTGCTAGTCGTCAAAGTCAAAAGATATGAGAGAGGGATGAGAATAAAGGGTCGAATCAAGGCACTCCCCACTTGTAGTGATGAGACACAAAAGAACTTGATTGGAGACTTTGCATCAAAGTCCCGGGTTTATATACTACATGGGGTTTGTACATATTTGTACATATTTGTATGAGTAAATAATCCTTGCTAGGAAACATATATCCATAAAAGGTAATGGTAAGGATGTACTTAATGTTCATGCATAGGCTTGTGGCATTGTAAGAAAGATAAGTAGTGTGGTAGGTTAAGTCCCTAGAGGGTTTACCACGAGGAAGGGGTTGAAGGGAGCAAGCTATGCTCGTCCCTAGAGGGGTCCAGCAAAGGTAGATAGACGAGGAGGGGTAACTAGACGTAGGCCCAGCACCAGGAGGGTCAATCCGGTCGATTCCGGATTGAAAGCGAAGCGGATTGTATGAAAACCGGTCTAGAACGAGAACCGGATTGAGACGAGCGACGATGACGACGACGAACGAAGATGTGACTGATAGACGGTGACCCAAATGAAAGGTATATTGCACAAGGCAGGTACAGGGATTTATAGTCCGGGTATTTCCCAGGACTGTCAGAAAAAGGTGAAACATATGTCAATGTCAAAGTATTGACAG
>JBBPTP010000789.1:0-13457 GCA_038094195.1 Pulveroboletus aff. carminiporus | reverse complement strand
TAGGAAATTAAGTGTAGCATGTGTGTACTGTAGTCCCACTTACTGTGACGATTGTAAATAGTTTGCAAACATTCCAGCAAACATCGTACTGGGGGATACAGCGACAAGGTCGATGCTTTACTTTCACGATTTGTCGACGCGCTCAAGGAGAAGCGTAGCATCGACATTTTGGCCCTCGAGTCGGAGCCTAGACCCCTTCCCACCACTGCTGGAGAAGTTGAGGGGTGTAGTATATAGTTAAAACTTGAATCCTCAACCTTTCTAGTTGTTCTTAGGCCATCTTGATGAAAGATACTTTCCTCCTGTCAAAATTCCTATCATACCCCATATGCTGTGGGTCATGCATAATATTCCTATTCTCTCTGCCATGTGGAAGGAGACTATCCAGATCATCAAAGACCACATTGTGTCTAGAGTCTATAAACCATCTACTACTGCTTACTGATCTCACTAGTTCTACATTATTAAACAGGACAGCAAATCCCTCTGCCTTGTCCATGATCTCCAACCTCTTAATATTGTTAAGCTTGGCTCAGATAGAGACAAGCAAAGCCCTCTTAAAGATAATGGGGAGGATGACAGATGAGGAGTCATGCTAAGCTAGCAATGACGATGAGGATATGTTGTGCAACAATAGCAATGACAATGAAGGTTTGAGGAAGTCTTGCAAGAAGCAAAGACTTAGTGATGATGAAGAATACTACCGAAAGATAGCCTGAAGATTCCAGGAGCATCCAATCAATGTGGAGGATGAAGACACACAGGAGATGAAACACAAGGGAGCTAGATTGAGGACAAGCTACCAAAGTACAAGTGAAAGTACTCTGAGGGAGCTCTAACTTGAGGAAAGAAAGAAAAAGGAATGCAACTATATAGTGAAAGGTGATTCACTGAGTAAGCAAATCATGTGACTAAATAGAATGTCATGGAATGAAAAAGAAAGAATCCATGACTGAAGAGGTACTCATGCAACCATAAGGGTACTTGCATGATTGATAAGTGGAGTGAAAGAAGAAAAGAGTACATATGACTAAGAGGCCTAGGGATAAGTCATAACAAATATGGTCACTATCTATGACTCCTCTTTGTCAAGCATTTCACTAAATCTTTTGCTAGATATGTAGTGTATGGCATAATGGATCTCTTTGCTGGATATGACTAACATCCACTTCATCTAGATTCATGTGACCTCACTACCTTCAACTCTTTAATGGGTCCTTAGCATCTTACCACTATTTCCATGGAATACATCAATTCCATCCCTATCTATCAAGGAGACATGTGCTTTATCTTTCAGAATGAAATCCCTCACTATACCTGTCCATTTCTTGATGACATGCCTACCAAATCCATCACTACACATTACCAGAGATCAGATAGTACCTGTGAAACCATTCTGAAAAACTTAGGAATTTATACAGCACTTCATTTGGAAGCATTTATAGATCATCACACATCTTATCTAATGCTTATAGAATGTTGGCTTAACTATATCTGCTAAGAAGTTTGTGCTAGTAGTGCCAGATGCTATTATAGTTAGACATACATAAGTGCACCACTGAAGGGCATATATTTCATGAGAGAAAAGTGTAGAAAATCCATGACTGGCCAGAATGTCAGAACCTTATGTAGGTTTATGAATTCTTAGATGTGTGTGGTGTTCTTCAAATCTTTATCCATGATTTTTCATCTATTGTCTGTCTGCTGGTCCATTTGACACAAAAAGATGTCTCCTTCAAATGATTGATAATTGGACTGTGATCACAGTTGGATACATCCTATCATAGGAAAAGGATGATGGTAAATGTTAGACTTATCAACCGCGAGGAGTTCGAGCGGGAAGTGCTCTAACTAGTAATTGGCAAGTAGTCGACGGGAGGAGCTCACGAAGAGTCGCAACATCCGTAAACTAAAGGCCTCTTACAAGGGATGGTTGAGTTAAAGAGTAGATTCAAGTTAGAGGATAATACAAGTTATGCGAGGGTTTAAATAGTGATCACTGTTTAGCTAAGGGCCGGCCCCAAGTGAACTGCGGATTAGATACTCCGCAGTAGAAGGTTGAAGAATCGTATGGAAGGAAGGAACTACGACGCTGACATAAGAGAGTCAGCGGAGGAGTACGAGTCCGAGGAAATCCTAATCGAGGAGAACTAGCCGTGGGCATGTTGGCGAGACAAAGAAAAGGTAATTCTTATAAGTAGTCCTCGTCATATGGAAGACAAGACGAGTTCTGGAGAAACATAACAGCAACAGTGATGGATAGAGGAGGAAAATTGTAACAATACCCCCTTTGTAGAGTTGAATCCCCGATTCAACAAATATCATTCCCAACCCTCGCTCACGTAGACGGAGTGGAAGGGCCTCCAAAGATATCGCGGGCCTGCTCCGGGGATAAACGATCAAATGGACAGTCGTCAGCGACGTGCCCAGCTCCACCGCAAAGCGCACACGAGCGTAGGGGGCAGACTCGGTCTGTATGTCCCCATCGATGACAAAAGCCACATTAGGTGCTGAGACACAGATATTGGGGGTGACCGGGAGCGGATAAGTGACAGTGCGGGCAGACGTAGTGGGGACAGTCCTCTCGATAGTGACCCAGCATATGGCAACGAAAACATTCGGTCAGAGCAGAGGCGGGTCGTCGTCTAACAATGGCAGGGAGGAGTTGGGTCGGAGCAGAAAGGATGGTGGCCCCGTTGGCCCCAGGGATGTGGTAGGACTGTGAGAGTTGCAAGGCAGCCCGATCAACTGGTGGCTCTTCTTCTTCATCGCTTGGGACAATGGTAGATTGAGTGAGGGAAGATTCCGATGGCGCGATGGTAGGAGAGATGGGAGGAGAGGAGAGGCGACTTATCAGTGGGATGTGTGGTGACAAGATCGGGGAGCTAGGTTCAGTAGGAACCAATGGAGCAGGGATAAAGACAGGCAAAGCGATAGGGGAGTCAGGGATGTTTGAGGCGAGGTACCGAACTCTTTCCTCCATAGTCATGGAGGAGAAGATCGTATGAAAGGTTGGGAACAAGGATTGAGGGGGAATATCTTCTACAAAGGTGGCGAACCCATGCTTGTAAAGCAGGGTGAGAACTCGGCAAGGTATACCGTTAAGCAGAACACGAAGAGGAGTCCCATAGAGGGGTGGTAAATCATGGGGGGCGGCTAAGAAGTGAAGGCATTGTACACTAGAAAGATCATGGAAGAGACGAACTAGTTCTTGAGAAATCACGTCCTCCTGATATAACGGAAGGTTTTCAACTATTAGCAGGAGGGCGGGGTCCGACAGGATAGCGGCGATTAATGTGAGAGCGTGCGAGAAGGGGAGGGCCAACAGCTTGACCGATCTGGTCCTTATACGCGAACCTGTGAGAGAAGAGGATGGCGAGGAAGATGACGCAGATGATAAAGGGGAAGACATAATGTTCAAAGTATAATCGGCAGTGGCGAGAGAGTGGGTTCATTCAGGGTGATACTCACGGAGAGACCAACGACCTGAATGAACCTAGAGACCGTTTTCCTTCTTATATTCTTTTAGCAGATGCTGCGCATGACGGAGATTACCTTCGGGTTCCCAGGTGTTTTCCGACGAGGGATAGCCTTTCCACATGGTCAGGAACTGGCGTCTAGCGGATGACCCTCTATGGGCAACGATGCGGTCCACTTCATACTCCTCTTCTGATCCAATCAAATCAGGAGGTGGTCGACTGAAATTCGGTCCATGGACTTCAGTTTCTCTGTAGGAGGATAGAAGATGGGCGTGGAATACGTTATGGATCTTCCAGGTGGGAGGTAGCTTAAGTCGATAAGTGAGGGGAGAGAGGACTTGCAAGACTTCGAATGGCCCATATCGTTTGGGGGACAGCTTTCTGGATAAGGTTTTGATATGAAGGTTGGTGGCGTCCAGCCACACCTTAGCTCCGACCTTCCAAGGCGTGAAGTTCCTGGTTGTCCGGGCAGCCATGATCCGTCAAGCAAAGTCATGTGCTAGTGAAGCTTCCTTTTGGGCTTTGTCCAAAGCCGAAAGTCTAGATTCTAAAGCGGGAAGGAAAGTCTTTCCAATGGGTGGGTATGACCGGGGTTCATAACCCATCATTAGGGAGAACGGCGACTTCTTTGTCGAGGAGTGGGGTGATGTGTTGTGTGCAAACTCCGCAGTAGAGAGAAGGTCAACCCATTTTCTGGGTTTATTCATGGTGAAAATCCTTAGATACATTTCCAGTTCTTGGTTCATGCACTCTGTCTGCCCATCTGTTTGTGGGTGATAGGCCGTGGATAGCTTGACGTCGTAGTTAAGAAGCCTGGCGAGTTCTCTGGCGAACGCAGAGGCGAACTGTGGGCCCCGATCAGAGATGACTGAGTCATGTAGGCCAAATCTCTTGAAAACGAAATCATGGAATAGTGCCGCTACTCCTTCTGCCGAGATGGTTTTCTTGCAAGGGGCGAGAATCACCCCCTTTGTAAGGCCATGGTCGACCACGACCATGATAGAATCAGACCCATTGGCCTCGGGGAGGTCGGTGATAAGGTCGACAGAAATTTGTTTAAAAGGGAGTAGGGTGGTGGATGTGATGGGCGACAATGGAGGAGTGGTGGGATGTGTGTTGCTCTTATTCTGTTGACAAGTTGTGCATCCGTTGACGTAGTTTCGGACAAAGGTTGCCAATCCAGGCCACCAATAGTCCCGTTCCACGATGGATTTGGTGCGGAACTGGCCTTGATGGCCAGTCGTTGGGGAATCATGTATGGCGGATACTATAGGTAGGCGAGCAGAGGGTGGTAGGTAAAGACGTCCCTTGAAGTAGAGCAGTCCCTCGTCCATAGTCCAATCTATAAGAGCCGAGCATGGAAAAAGCGGGTTATCGTTGTGGAGACCTTTGATCGCACGAAGTACCAGAGGGTCTGATTGTGAGGATAGAGAGACGAGGTCTGCAAGGCGGGTGTCGAGGGCCTGAATAATGATGGGATCCGGAATGATCGCCACGTTGGTATTGTCGGAAGATGTATCCACGTCCGACTATCGGGACAATGCATCTGCAGGGCCCATCTGGGTGCCTGGGGTTACTTGCCAAGTAATATCAAAGTCCTGCAAGAACAGACCCCATCGCGCCTGCCGACGTGAAAGCTTACGAGGGTCTTTTAGGTAGCTTAGGTTCTTGTGGTCTGTGATGATGGTTACTGAGTGATTTGTACCAAGAAGATAGTGGCGCCATTCCGTGAGGGCAAGGATGACGGCGAGCAATTCGCGGTCGTAGATATCGTAGTTTCGTTCGGCCATAATAAAGGTTTTGGAAAAATATGTGCACGGGTGAAGTTCTCCGTTAGCATCTCGTTGCATGAGAACTGCTCCCGCGGCAATGAGGGAGGCATCGGTCATAACTACGAAGGGTTTGGTGATATCGGGAATATGTAAGACGGGGGCTGAGGAAAAGATCTTGAGGAGTCGTTCGAATGAATTTTGTTGTAGGGTAGTCCATGCCCAAGGTTGGTTCTTTCGGGTGAGTAAGTTGAGCGGGGCTGCCAGGTTGGAGAAGTCAGGGATGAACTTTCGGTAGAAATTGGTGAATCCCAAAAACGATCTGACTCCTTTTATCGTGGACGGGGGTTTCTAGTCTTTGATGGCGTTTAGCTTGACTGGATCCATCTGGACAAGTCCTTGTCCCACAATGATTCCCAGGAAATTTATACGAGGGGCGTCGAAGGTTGACTTGGCTAGTTTGAGAGACAATTTGTTTTCTCTTAGACGGGCGAGTACTCGACGGGTCCTTTCATGATGGAGGTGGAGGTCATCCTTCGTACAGATACCTATATCGTCCATGTAGATCTTCAACCACCGCTCTGCAATCATGTCCACAAAGATATGGTTCATGAACGTTTGAAAAGTCGGAGGAGCGTTGCTATGACCAAAGAACAAAACCGTTGGTTCGAATAATCCGAAGGGGGTAATGAAGGCCATTTTCCATTGGTCTTCTTCTCTGATACAGATGTTATTGTATCCCCACCGGATATCGAACTTGGTGAACAGTGTAGCGTCCTTCATGTCATCAATGAGTTCGGAGATGAGGGGGAGTGGGTATGCGTTGCGGATGGTGTGCTCATTCAGGTATCTGTAGTCTTGACAGGGGCGAAGAGATCCGTCTTTCTTGGGGACGAAGAAAAATGGGGCAGCTTGCGGAGAGGTAGAAGGAACGATTCGACCGGTTTTTAGGTGTTCCTGGATGAATTGTTGGCAAGCCTCTCGTTCCTTCGGGTTTAAGTAATACGTTTTCCCAATTCTGGGAATGAAGGAAGGTTTGAGGTCTACCTTGTGATCATACGGGCGGTGGTCAGGAAGTTTGTCAAAGGTTTGCTCCTCGAAGACGCCTTTGAAGTCTTGACACCAATCCGGGAGAACAATAGGTTCCTTTCTTTCTTTCTGCTCCAGCTCGGTAGATAAAGTGATCTTGGAGACCTCGACATCCTCGGAGTCGTCACTGAGGAGGTACTCACGGAGAGACACAACATCCCAGGATTTCTCGTGGATATCAAGGGATTGGTTTTCGATCGAAAGGTTGTTGTTTAGCTCTACCCGGTTCTTGGCCCAGTCGATGGCAGGGTTCCACTTTCTTAACCAGGGCATTCCAAGGATGATTTGAGGGACCTTTAGTCTGGTGATAAGGAAGCCTATTCGTTCCTTGTGGAATTCGATTGTCATTTCAGCTTTTGCTGTTTCTTTAATAGTCCCATTCTTATTCGAGGTTCCATCCACATTATAGGCGGTCAGGGGTTGGGCCAGAGGGAGGCGAGGAAATTGATCTTTATAGGCCAGGCTAGAGTCGATGAAGTTTCTGGTCGCGCCGGAGTCAATGAGGGTGGTGGTTTCAATGATTTTTCGACCAGTATTTAACTGAACCGGGATGCGCATGGTTCTTTCATTGACGAGAGCAGTGAATACATGGTCTAGAGAGTGAGAAGGGGACATTGGGCACCCTCCTCTATTTAAAAAGACGACACTTCTTCTTCTTGTTCTTCATAGCAGATTTGGAGCGTTTGCAAAATTTCTTTGTGGTTCCGTCCTTTTCCTTTTAAGGACGAGATATACGCAGCAAGAACATCTTCTTCGTCAGCAGACTTGGCGGTGGCGGGCTTGGTTTGGGACATGGGAGTGGTGGAGGCGGTTTGGACAGTTGTGGTAGCAGGTTTGCTAGGGAAGGATCTACAGTTTGTGGCCGAATGCCCAACCTTCCGGCATCTAAAGCATTGATTTTCCCGAATGCATTTAGCACGCTCTGTAGGGGTTAACTTAGCCGGGAAGGACGTGGCATCTATATCCATAGCGTTCGGGTCTTTTCGTGGGGGATGGTAGACCGGCGTGGCAGGTTTCCTGAATTGCCCCATGAGGGCCTTGGCTTCGATTTGGTGAGCCTGGTACTCGGGTACTTTCTTGTACCATTCGGAGATTGTCGTAGGAGGGGTGGCCATATCCATGACCTTCTGGGTAAGACGAGGGGGAATTCTCCGTCCGAAACACTTGATGAGGACTAAGTCCTCCGTGACTTTAGAGGCGGCGGCGTGGTTTTGGAACTTCGCGATATAGGAATTCAGCATGAGCTTTTCCTGGTCTACTGGGTCGATCTCTCCGACCCTAGCATTGAAAAGCCAGGTCAAAGCGTCCTGGGCGGAGTTCACATGTTTAAAGGTTGACTTGAAGCTGGTGATGAAGTCAGGCCAAGTCCCGAGGGTAATGGAAGAACCGGAGATGGCTTTTTCTCTGAAGGTATCAGCCCAGTGGGCGGCAGGTCCCTTTGTCATAAAGGACAAGGCAAAGGTGATGCGTTTGTCGTCATTGTCGTATACCTGTGCATTCGTATTCAGGTATAGGATGACCGCGTTGATCCACGAAATGCTTTTTTCATAAGAACCGTCGTAGCTGGGGGGAGCATTGAGCCTAAGCTCAGTTGGTTTGGACGAGGACATGGGCGAAGACGGAGGAGAGAACAAAGGTGATCCGGGAGGGCTAGGGGATCCGAGGACGATGTCTGGGGGTGAGACTGGACGAGTGGGTACTGGGGCCGCGATCTGGAGCGGTGTTGGGCTCAGGGGTAGGGGCTGTGCAGGGCTAGGGTTCTGGGCTTGTTGAGCACCAGCGTAGACAGAGGGACTAAGGGAGAACGGTAGGCGTGTTCTTCGCGAGGTGATGGTCGGATTTACGGGAACCAACGCTGATCCAGGGATTCTGGAGTTAGAGCTGTGACTAGGTCGTTCGATCCGAAGCTGGGACCGACTAGGCTGGGCAGGGGTTTCTTCCTCGTCGTCTGACAGAGGTGGGCGAAAGATGTTTCGAGACGTGGCAATGATGGGTGTGTCCTACTCCGTTGATAGGAGGGACCAAGGGTGAACTTGAATCTTTTGTTAGACTTATCAACCATGAGGAGTTTGAGCGGGAAGTGCTCTAACTAGTAATTGGCAAGTAGTCGACGGAAGGAGCTCACGAAGAGTCGCAACGTCCATAAACTAAAGGCCTCTTACAAGGGATGGTTGAGTTAAAGAGTAGATTCAAGTTAGAGGATAATACAAGTTACACGAGGGTTTAAATAGTGATCACTGTTTAGCTAAGGGCCGGCCCCAAGTGAACTGCGGATTAGATACTCCGCAGTAGAAGGTTGAAGAATCGTATGGAAGGAAGGAACTACGACGCTGACATAAGAGAGTCAGCGGAGGAGTACGAGTCCGAGGAAATCCTAATCGAGGAGAACTAGCCGTGGGCATGTTGGCGAGACAAAGAAAAGGTAATTCTTATAAGTAGTCCTCGTCATATGGAAGACAAGACGAGTTCTGGAGAAACATAACAGCAACAGTGACGGATAGAGGAGGAAAATTGTAACAGTAAATGCTATCTCAATTATTTTGGTTTTATTACTCTCAATGAGGTTGAGAGTTGCTATTTTCAAGTGAAGCTCAAGCTTTATGAATTGCTTGCTTTCTGTGAGCAGTCCACATTTTCATTTTTAGAGTTGCTAACTTTACAGTGGAAATGAACACTAAGTATGTTAGATCTAGCTTCTTGGTAGCTAGGAATAACAAAGTATGAGATATAGATCTAACCAAGAAAGAAGCTTACAAAGAGTCACAATATCCTCAAAAGAATTAATGCTAGGCAAAAAGAACAATAGATTCAAAGTGGAAAAAAGATAAGTACAGGCACTATTCTATCTTGAGTAGTGGTAGGCAATTGACTATAGAACCAGCCTAGCTAGACCAGAAAAGGAAAGGTACTGCAAATTGACTAATCTACAGTAGAAAGGAATGAAATGCTATGCAAAGGATAACTAAGCATAACTATGAAACTGATACAAGAGAATCAGTTGGAAAGGAAGCATTCATAAGAAGAGAAGAGAAGGATTATCATATGAATGGAAACATCTTATCCAAGAGCTTAGAGAAGAATGAAATGAAGATACAGAGGTGAGATGATAAGTAGAAGATGAGTCCATGAGTTGTAGATGATTCGAAATAGGATGTTAGATTATATATATATGTGAATGAAAAGAGAAATTGGTGACGAGCTAAGAAAAAGTATTGTAACATTATCTCCTTTGTAAAATTGAAATCCTGGTTCAATAAATATCAACTCTATGCTATGTTGTAGGAGATTGGAAGCATTGATCAAAGATATCAAGTGCTTGTTTTAGAGATAGACAGTCAAATGGACAGTCATCAGTGTTACAAATGCTGCCTAATGCAATACCTTTTTGTTCTGTCTCAAGGAACTTAACACTTTTCATGATGAACAATGACTAAGCTGCTTACTGTTACAGGTGCACTCTATGCTATAGTGCATTATGATTACTGAAGCTACAAGCACTATGGATATGGACTACGGACTAAGAACACAGACACTCTTAAGTTTTATCTTATCAGTACCGGACTTACTAATTACTCTTTATTTTCACATTATCACACCTTCACATATGCACATGGTCATATTTCACTTATTCACAACTTCACGATCTCACTCTTAATGGAGTCATGCTTCATGAATTATTACAACCCCTATCTTTATAAGTCACAATTATAGATGAACCACACCTGATACTTGAGGCATCAGGCTATGTCTTCCATTCTATCACAACTATGCTTCTTATTCACATTTGATCCATATCTTAGATGTATGTTTATGCTCCTCTTCCATTCTTACTTATTAGATATGCATTGTAACATCATGGACAACACAGGATATCTCTAGATGAGGTGTCTATAGATATACACATAGATAGAGTATATATACGATCCATGTAGAGCACAAGGGACTCTAACAAAGTCCTCTTGTGTATTCTCCTCTAAAGAATAACTATTATCATACACATCCTTTGTTCCTAGTCTGTAAGCAAGACTAGTCAAGTCAAGATCCCTTGGTAAAGGATATCACAAGAGTAACAAGACACTTCTCTTGGGCAACTGTTATTACCTCTTGACAGCTATGCTTCAGAGGTTTGGATTGTTTCACTTACTAAGCACACTTGTTTTCGATATCTAAGTCAAGTCATATATCAAGAGAACATAACTCTTGATCCACTCTTATTTCAAGTCATGATTTCTTCTTCATTTCTGAGTAGAAGTGTCAGACCTAGTGCTTGATGCTAGAGATAACTTCAGACTCAAGGGAGATTTTACTAAGGGAGGAGCTCACAAAGAGTTACAACATCCTTAATAAAACTCAAGTTGTGCTAGGCAGAAGATATAAATAGATTCAAAGTGAGGAAAAGAGGCTATACATGCTATAGCTATGCTTAAGTAGTGATAGCTGATTTGCTCTAGGGCTGGCCCAAGTTAGATATAAATGGAAGGTAAGCTACAGATTAACTAATGTGTAGTAGAATGAGAAAGAAGGCATTAGAACTATGAATGGTGTAATAAGAACTACAAGACTGATATGAGAGAATCAGCCAAGGAGTGATTGTTCAAGATAACTAGATGAAACAATGTACTTCCAGAAGCATGATTATAAGGCAACCAGATGAGGATGAGTAGGTGAAATGATAAAGAGAAAATGTATGTAAGTATATTGGGCAATTTCCAATAGAATGATAGGTCAGAGGAAGATAAAAAGTACTAGAGATGAAGGAAGGAAAAAAATTGTAACACAAGCACTACAAACATGAATATTCATTTTTTTTAAGTCTTATCTTATCAGTACTGGTTTTACTGATTACTCTTTATTTTCACATCTTCACATCTTCACATATGCACATGGTCACATTTCACATTTTCATGACTTCACATTGTCACACATATGGAGTCACACCTTCATGATCATCATAACCCCTATTCTTATGGAGTTACAATCATAAATAAACCACACCTGATACTTGAGGTATCAGGCTATACTCTTCCATTCTATGTATTACAACTATGCTTCTTATTCACATTAGATCTACACTTTAGGCATATATTTATAATTTTCTTCCACTCTTACTTATTAGATATGCATTGTAACCTCATGAACTACAAGGATATCTCTAGATGAGGTATCTATAGATACAAACATAGATAGAGTATATATACAACCCATGTAGAGCCAGAAGACTCTAACCAAGTCTTCCTGGAGTATTTTTCTATTTACAATAAGATTATCTTCACTCCATTACTCTGATTTCTTAGCATAAGCTAGCTAAGTCAAGACAAGTCTACTTGGTAAAGGTTACCACAAGGATAACAAGACACTTTTCTTGGGCAATCACTATTGCCTCTTGATGGCTATATCTCAGGAGTTTAGAGTTTTTCAATACCTGTCACTGAACACAGCTCCAAGCATGACAACTCTGAACTTGAGCTCCAATCTGCACTCTTCCTGTCATCTGATGTCATGCTTCATTTCTATCATTTTAGATTCATCAGTTGTATCATATTACTTCTGAATTTATAGTATAAAAACCCTCCTGTAATCTATATGAACCTCAGTTTGAATATCAACTTAATTCTCTTCTCTCTTTCTTGTTCTCAAGCAACTTGCTCACTCTCTTCTTGCCTTCTGAGAACATCACTCACTCTGTTCTTGACTTTGAGGATAGGCTAGTACAAGGGTGCAATACATAAGTCCTGCATCAAGGATTCTCACCCCCTCCAGTTGCATTGACTCAGTCAGTCATGCATATGATCTCTAGTCCAGACACTGTCAGACTTGTCTACAAAGGATCTGGATTTAACACCTATTAACAATAAGAACCATAATTGCACATACCTCTGGTTCCTAGTCAATAAACAAGACTAGTCAAGACTACCTTGGTAAAGGTTACCACAAGGATAACAAGACACTTTTCTTGGACAATCACTATTGCCTCTTGATGTCATATCTCAAAAATCTTACCAAGTCTGTTAAGCCTAACGCTACGATGCCTGTGATGAAGCACAAGGCAACGTGGGTGTTGAAGCAAGGGACTAACAGACTCAAGGAGATTCGACGAGGGGAGGAGCTCACGAAGAGTCGCAATGTCCCTTGCCAAATGTTGTGTTAAGAGAAATGGACAATAGATTCAAAGTAGAGAGAAAACTACTAGACGCTATCCTATGGTTAAGTAGTGATAGCTAAGTCAAATTAGGGCTGGCCCAGGAAGACAAGAATAGCAACTAATGCTGTGGATTAGCCAATCTGCAGTAGAACATCATGGAATGTGAAAGAACTAGTGAGGAGATGGAACTACGAGATCGAGACAAGAGACTCGATCGAGGAGTGATTGTTCAAGATAAAAAGAAGCGTGACGAACCTTCCAGAACTGATCATAGGAAAACAAGATGAGGACGAATAGAGAGTATCAAGAGTAGGTGTTGGTAAGAGACGTGGGTAACACCAAAGAGGACGGTAGGTTGGGCGAAAGATAAGAGTAATATAGACGCAGAAAGGAAGAAGATTGTTACAAAGTCCAACTCTGCTACATCTGTGACAACTCTGTATATTATATTTCTGATCTCCTATTCCATTATGACACTAGTACTTCCTTTTTTGATCTATGTCTCATTTCATCTTAGCTTCATACTTCAGATGTCAATGTTGCTACATCTATTACAGATAGGCATTAGCATGGGTGTGGATAACCCACATGGGTTATGGATATGGGTATGGCACAGTTTACATAGTCAGTGCTGTCTGAAACAACTAACCCACTGAAGGATCAGCTGTTTGAACAATAAGACAGTAGTAGTGAGCCTGAACCTCCTAGCAAGTAGAAAACTCCAAAAGGACAAGACTGGTTTCCTTTAGAGCTGGGGATTCCTTATATACTATTCTATGGTTTGTACAAGTGTATGCTACATCTAAGATATGCTATGCTAGGATATTGGATATATACTTCATGTTCTACATCTGTTTCTAAGCTATGCTACAATATAGTCTTAATAGGGAGAATCTAGGTTAGTTCTAGAATTACATGTGGTAGGCAGTGAAAGTTATATTGTATGGTGTGTACTACACATGTTTAGGGCAAGGGTTA
>JBBPTP010000788.1:2984-13457 GCA_038094195.1 Pulveroboletus aff. carminiporus | reverse complement strand
GAATGGAAGACATAGCCTTATGTCTCAAGCATCAGGTGTGGTTTGTCTATGATTGTGACTCATTAAGATAGGGGTCATGATGATTGTGAAACATGACTCCATCAAGAGTGATAATCGTGAAGTTGTGAAATGGTGAATAAGTGACATGTGACTGTGTGCACATGTGAAGACATGAAAATAAAGAGTAATCAGTAAGTCTGGTACTGATAAGATAAAACTTAAGAGTGTCCATGTTCTTAGTCCATAATCCATTTCTTTTAGTCCATTTCCATAGTGCTTGTAGCTTCAGTAATCGTAATGCATTATAGTGTAGAGTGTACCTGTAACACTGAATACTCAGAAATGATGATGGACTCATCATGGCTCACCATAACCTGCTCCTTTAAGCAATCGAAGTTAAGGTGGGGAATTCAGAGCATGCTCTTATGGGTGTCCTGAATTCAGGTTCAGAAATTATTGCGATGCCCAAGTGGATATGGAAAGAGTTCGGACTATCAATCTGCTCTGACCATGTCATGAACATGTCATCTGCTAATACCAGTGTCAACAGAACCATAGGGGTACTTGAGAACCTTGCTCTAGATGTGAGCGTAGGTGAGATTATGGTCCAGGTTCAGGTCCTGGGTCATGCCAACTTTAACCTGTTACTGGGTCAACCATTTCACTGTCTTATAAGTGCTAACACCAAAGATTTTTCAGATGGGTCTCAGACCATTACTCTTCATGACCTTAACATGGGGAAGCAGTATACCTTGCCCACAAAACTATGATTAGAAGGGTGTCCTTGCTGCCATGAAAAGAAGCAGTGTAATAATCACCAATCCATTGTAGAGATAGGTTTTTAGACATTGATGATCTGCTTCATAGCTAGGAAGAGTCCGGTGAACAATCTGTCTTATCTGCTTTCACTCATTCATCATTTATCCATTCCTCTTTTATAATGCCTTCTTCTTACATGCGTCTTCCTCCTCTCTCTATTGGACCTATTCCTCCTCTCTCCATTGGACCTATTCTTCCTTTGCTACATTATGATTTCTTATCTTCTATGTAATCTGTTTTTAATCTGGACGCTTTATCCACTTTATCCTCTATTTATTCTTATAACAAAATGTTGTATGCGCTGGTCTACAAGCCAGTTGCAAAAAAAGCGTGGTCTATCCTTGCTCCAATGGACGAGAAATATTGTATCATCAGGACCCTTCCTGAGAATCTGCTTGCTGGATTAAAGCCTTTATCTACTCATCCTCCTGACTTTGTTCCTGGTGTTCACTTCACCCAGGAGCATGCTGACAAATTAGATCTTAATCCTGCTAACTGGCTTT
The DNA here is from genome assembly GCA_038094195.1 of Pulveroboletus aff. carminiporus. Taxonomy (NCBI): domain Eukaryota; kingdom Fungi; phylum Basidiomycota; class Agaricomycetes; order Boletales; family Boletaceae; genus Pulveroboletus; species Pulveroboletus aff. carminiporus. The sequence goes on along the minus strand of JBBPTP010000788.1, from coordinate 12,135 downwards.
GGCCAGAAGAACTCAAACTCGTTCACTGGATAGTTTGTGAGCATGAGATGGCTTTCGCTTGGGAACCTTCTGAGCACAGTCATCTTGATGAAAGATACTTTCCCCCTGTCAAAATCTCTATCATACCCCATATGCTGTGGGTTATGTTACAGGTGCACTCTACACTATAGTGCATTATGATTACTGAAGCTACAAGCACTATGGAAATGGACTAAAAGAAACAGACTATGGACTAAGAACACGGACACTCTTAAGTTTTATCTTATCAGTACCAGACTTACTGATTACTCTTTATTTTCACATCTTCACATGTGCACACAGTCACATGTCACTTATTCACCATTTTATGACTTCATGATTATCACTCTTGATGGAGTCACATTTCACAATCATCACAACCCCTATCTTAATGAGTCACAATCATAGACAAACCACACCTGATGCTTGAGACATAAGGCTATGTCTTCCATTCTGCCACATCTATGCTTCTTATTCACATTAGATCCACACCTTATGTGTGTGTTTATGCTTCTCTTCCATTCTTACTTATTAGATACACATTGTAACATCATGGACGACACAGGATATCTCTAGATGAGGTATCTATAGATACAAACAGTAGTAGAGTATATATATGACCCATGTAGAGCTAGGAAGACTCTAACCAAGTCTTCTCTGGAGTTTCCCCTATTAACAATAAGACTATTATCACTCCACTTGTGTTCCCCTTGCCTAGGGTTATCACTACTATGGCAGATGTTGCCTATGCATAAGAACATGCACATAAGAAGACCTGGACCACAGAAGGCTGTGCCTCTGTAGGCAGTCCATATACAAAGATATACAAAGATTATAGGAACTAGAGTACTAGAGACATATAGAAGGTTTCTTTATAGATTCCTAGTTATAAGTAAGACTAGTACAAGACTGCCTTGGTAAAGGATACCACAAGAGTAACAAGACACCTCTCTTGGACAACTGCTATTGCCTCTTGACGGCTATGCCTCAGGAGTTTAGAGTTGTTTCAGGTTATGCATAATATTCCTATTCCCCCTGCCATGTGGGAGGAGACAATTCAGATCATCAAGGACCACATTGCATCTGGAGTCTACGAACTATCTACTGCTGCTTACCGATCTTGCTGGTTTTGTGTCATTAAACAGGATGGCAAATCCCTCTGCCTTGTCCATGATCTCCAACCCCTTAATGCAGTCACTATCCATGACTCCTCTACTTCTCCCTTTATTGAGCACTTCACTGAATTCTTTGCCAGATATGCAGTATATGGCATGATGGATCTCTTCACTAGATATGATCAACGTCCACTTCATCCAGATTCATGCAACCTTACTACCTTCAACTCTCCAATGGATCCTTAGTGTCTTACCACTGTTTCCATGGGATACTCCAATTCCGTCCCTATCTACCAAGGAGACATGTGTTTCATCTTTCAGGATGAAATCCCTCATTATATCTGTCCATTCCTCGATGATATGCCTACCAAATCTGTCACTACGTGTTACCAGAGACTGGATGGTACCTACAAAACCATTCTAGAAAACTCAGGAATCCGTCACTTCATTTGGGAGCATTTACAAGTCATCACATGCCTCATCCAATGCTTGCAAAATGTTGGCTTGACTATATCTACTAAGAAGTTCATGCTGGCAATGCCAGATGCTACTATAGTTGGACATAAGTGCACCACTGAAGGGCATGTACCTCATGAGAAAAAAGTGCAGAAAATCCATGATTGGCCAGAATGCCAGAACCTTATGCAGGTTCATGGATTCTTAGGTATGTGTGGTGTCCTTCAAATCTTTATCCATGATTTCACATCTATTGCCTGTCCATTGGTCCATTTGACATGGAAAGGCATTCTCTTTGAATGGGAAGATCCTCAAAAACTAGCTATGCAGCATCTAATGTGATCTGTCATTCTCCTATGCTTTGATGATTGGACTATAAATCTGGTTTCAAGGTGATCCTGGCTGTCAACATGTCTGTGATCACAGTTGAATACATCCTGTCACAGGAAGAGGATGACAGTAAACACTATCCCAATCATTTCAGTTCCATTACTCTCAATGAGGTTGAGAGTCACTATTCTCAAGCGAAGCTCAAGCTTTACAGACTGTTTCACTTCCTACAAGCAGTCCACATTTTCATCTTTGGAGTCGCTAACCTTATAGTAGAAATGGACACCAAATATGTCAAGGGTATGATCAACAACCCTGACTTACAACCCAACATGACCATAAACCAGTGGGTTGCTAGTATCCTTCTATTTGATTTTCATCTTGTTCATGTCTCTACCACCCAACATACGGGGGCAGACAGACTGTCTCATCATCCGCCATCTGAGAATGACCCTCCAGAAGAGGATGATTTCAAGGATTGGCTGGATAGAGCATACTCCTTCTCTATTTCTCTGTTGAACAATTGTTTCCCTCTATTATCTGCTAGTGCTCACACCTCTAGGTATCGGTCTAACAATCCGCATCCCTTTCACTCTCGTACTATCCTGTTGAACACCAATCTGGTGCAGGATAGTCCAGTTATCCCTCAATCTTCAAAAGCCCTTATTAAGGAGGCATGAATCGAGCAGATTTGAAGTTTTCTTGATTCTCACATTCGCTCTACTGATATGTCAGACATGGACTATACCTCGTTTGTCCACTCTGCAACTTGTTTCTTCCTTCTCAATGACTCTTTGTACTGTCACGAGCCACATGGTCATCACCAGCTGGTTGTTCCAGTCAAACATCACCATGGCCTTATTAAGGAGGCTCATGATGACCTTGGACACAAGGGTGTCTTCACTGTCTGCATGCAATTGCTTCTATGCTTTTGGTGGCCCATATTGATAGATGACATCAAATGGTACATCAAGACATGTTATGAGTGCCAAATCCGTCAAACTCAGAAACTACACATTCTGCCCACTGTTCCTATGGTAGGTGGTTTATTTCATAAACTTCATATTGATACTATGGTAATGCTGCACTCCAGTGGCTACTGTTTCATTGTTCAGGCTCGGTGCACTCTTACAGCATATCTGAAATGGTGGATGCTCAGATCTGAGAATGTGTCTGCCATTGCCTCATTTATCTTCAAGAATATCCTCTGCAGATGGAATGCCATATCTGAATTAGTTACTGACAATGGATCTACATTTGTACAGGCACTCAATATACTAGCAAACCAGTATGATATCTGTCATATATAGATTTCTCCCTATAACTCTCAGGCAAATGGCATGGTTGAACGGCATCACTATGATATCTGGAAGGCCATTGTTAAAAATACCCTGAGAGGGGAGATTTGCTGGCCTATGGCCACTCACTCAGTTTTCTGGGCAGAGCAAGTCACTATCCTCAAGTCAACAGGACTCTTGCTATACTTCATGGTACATGGCATCAAGCCCCTATTTCCTTTTGACCTCATAGAGGCTACATTCCTTGTGCCTTTACCAGATACTGAACAAGTTTCTAGAACTGCCCTGATTGCCTGGCAAGCTTCACAGCTTCAAAAGCATTAGGAAGATATAGATAGTATGCACTAATGTGTACTCTTGTCACGGTTTGCGTCCATCAAACAATTTGAGGCACATTTCAAGAACTGAATTCAAGATACATCATTCAATCCTGGTGATCTCATCTTAGTCTGTAATATGTGGGTTGAGAAAGAGTTGAACCAAAAGATGAAGCCATGATACCTTGGTTCAATGGTGGTTCTTCACAGGACTACTGGAGGTTCCTACTTGTTGGCAGAGTTGGACAGTGCCATCTCCAAGTTATGGTATGTGGCATTTCACTTGCTGCCTTACTTCTCAAGGACACAGATTATCTTTCTGGTTACTGACCTGACTGGATTGGCTGATCATGAGTTAGATGAGTTTGAAACTGAGGAAGATATAGAGAGTTATGATGAGGAAGATGAGGCAGTGGTCTTCGATGACTAGCTTGCCTCCAATACAAAAACACAACCATATATCTGCTATGTATCCATTTCATCCCAGGTTTAGTCCAGTGCTCTCAGTTTCATTCCAGTATTCATCTGGTGTCTCGGTTTCTTGAAAACAACTACTGAAAAGAAAACAAAAACATCAGACATTCATATGATAGATCATCGACATCTCTCTCTCATTTTCTCTCTCACACAACAGAACAAAAAGTCAAAAATAAAGATATAAATGAAGTCTTAGTCCCTTCTCCTCTATACTGTCTCAATGAACTCACTATTTAGATATTTGTCTTCGAACATGCATAGAGGCAGTGTGCACTTTGGTGTTTGGTTTTATTCTTATCCAGTTTTATCCAGTATGAACTATTGGGTATCCACACAGGTAGGGATGTAGAAAGGAGATGGATGAAGACAAGTTGAGTGGTATCTCACATTACAGTGTTGCTGATATACCATTTCATTTTTATGTTATTTCAGTCTCTGATTTATGTTTGTTTCATACTTAGAGATCACACTGGACATGGACATGGACAAGGACAAGTGATGGGATTGTGAAGAAATGGCTATTGATGCTACAGAGCAACTATCTATTGACGAGCTCTCATGTCTTCCATTCCTTCAGTTGCCTCTTCAACTCATTAATTTCGTGCAGCTGCATTCCTACCTCAGCTGCCAGGTCCACCATTACCAATTCTGCCCTCTTGATCTTTGCTTGCAACTCCATTATCTTTACCTCGAGTTGAGTGACGAGGTGAAGTGCGAAGTCTTGAGGTGACAACTGTGTGCTGTGAGTGGCGACCATCTTCTTCTTAGTGGGTCAGCTCTCTTTCTCATTGTCATTGAATTCAGATTCGTCAATGATGATGGTGTTAAGCTTGACCTGGGTAGGGACAAGCAAAGCCCTCTAAGGAGTATGTAGTCTTTGTGGAACGATGGCACGGTATAAGAGACAATGTAGGACAAGGAATCATGCACAAAAGGCAATGATGACAAGGATATGTCATGTAATCAAGGCAATGACAACGAGGATTCGAGAAAGTCATCCAATGAGGTATGACTTAGCTATGAGGAAAGATACTACCACGAAGGTAGTCCAAGGATTCAGGGAGCGTCCAATCAATATGGAGAATGAAGACATGCAGGAGACACAACATGAAGGAGCTAGATTGGTGACAAGCTACTGAAGTACAAGTGGAAGTACTCTGAGAGAGCTCTAGCTTAAGGAGACTACAAAGGGAAGAGAGAAGATTTATATAGTGAAAGACGATCTGCTGAGTAAGCAGATCCTGTGGTGGAATGAAACATCATGGAATAAGGAAGAAGGAGTTCCATGACTGTGGAGGTGCTCATGTGACCATAAGGGTACTTGCATGATTGGTAAGCAAGAAAAGAGGAAAAGAGTACACACGATGCGATAAGTCTAGGGTAAGTCATAACAGATGGTGTCATCCAATAAGGGCTTGGAGGATGGCTGATGATGCAGTGGTGGAATTTGGACTACAGAGTTATCAGTCCAAACTATTGACCATGCATAACAACCACTTACCAATGGCCACCATCTTTCCCTTTCCTTTGTCAGCTGCCTTGTTCATTAAGGGTCCATCTGCCTTCTTCAACACCTTGCCATGCCCTAGCGACTTCTTACACCATGCCTTGAGCTTTGTGCACTGCTGGCAGGTGTGGTTCACCTGCCCAATACAAGGCTCTTTCACTCTGGCACATAGTCTACAAGGGACTCAATGGATATCAGCCAGTGGAATAGTGGTCTTCTTGGATGGTTCACCCTTGTTCTCATCTTCATCATCCTCAATGATAGGCCTGGCATGCTATCAACTCATGAGTGTGAATTTGTATAAACTACATAATGACTCACCTTGTTGTGATGGGACACTTGCATAGTCTGCAGACCTGCTCTTCATCCTGCAGAGGCAGCAGGTGGACCTGAAGGTGCCACCTTCACACTATCCACATCCACTGACATACCACCTTGAGGATCTGCGTTCATCCCAGATGGGGTTGGGCGTGCTTTATCTGCTTGCACTGTGTGCTTGTGCTCCTCACATTCCACTACCTATCACCTTCAATCTGCCACTTTGTTCTTCCACCTACTTGCTGTGGGGCTAATCTCTTGCATCTTCAGAATAACACAGTTTTTCACCAGCATTTCTGCTCCGTGCTCCTTGGCCTTCTTCAGACAAGTGTGCAAGTCATTCTATGAAAGGAGTTAGCACATCAGATTAGTTGCAATATGAGCGCCTCACACCAGGACCATATCCCACTCCTTCACCCACATTTCCTGCTCCTCCTGCAACGTCTCCTTGTCGTCTGGTATCATTTTGCCAATGGCATAGATGCAATCATTGGTAGATTTGAGTACCTTCACCACTTGAGCCTTAGGACTGTCATTGACAGTGGTACAAGAGAATAAAAGAATATCAGCGAAGGTGGACATGGTGGAAGTAGATGCTGAAGAAGGATGATGAAGAAGTCACGTGACGTGTCGATGGGACTTATCCGATGATGCACATTTCAAAGTCTGTTCTCTGCTGAGTCACATGACTGACTGGAGACAGTCAGTATCTAAGTCCTTCACAGATGTAGGAGCATGAAGCTTCCTATGTTTGTAGACTCAGTTTTCTCCACTTTCAGATCACTCTGCATCCTCTAGTATCTTTCATGCAAGCATCCCATCATGTTCCATGTTCATCAAAGGCTGATCCACTCATATTTGTATGTATTCAGTCTCATCTGTACTTGGACTGACTATCTGGTTATGCTATCTGGTCTATTTAGTATCTAAGTTACCTCAGGATTAGCAACTGAGGTGGTCAGTACTCTATCATATGCTTTTGTTTCATTGCCTTGCAATACTTATTTCTAGTCCTATCGTGTCTGTCACTTCTTAGACAGCTGTCTGTTTTTGTTTCATGTTTTTCTTTCTGACAGTTCTAGGAAATGCCTGGACTATAAAATCTTATACCTGACTTTGCGCAATGGATCTTTCATCCACTCATCAGTTCACAGTTCATTCGTCCTCAGTCATTGCCATCATCGTCATCGTTCATCTTAATCCGGTCCACATCCTAGACTGGTATTGTTAATCTGCTTCACTCTCAATTCAGAATTGACCAGATTGACCTTTCACATGCTGGTCTTACATCTGGTTACACCTCTTCACCTATCTACCTTTGCTGGACCCCTATAGGAATGAGCACAACTCACTCCCTGAAACAACCCTAATTGCTACTAGAGCTTTCAGGTTACCACTAGACAGCATAGACTTAGAGGATGAGCAGATGAGGGGAAATATCCAAGAGGATCTGACTGAGAATCCTTTGGGCATCGATTCGGGTCCTTATATACCCTACTACATGTTTGTACATATTTGGTCTGTTATCCAAATAAAGGGATGGACAGCCATATGGCTGTGAAGCAGTAATTAAACAATGAGATAAGCATAAGTTCAGTGGTGTATCAAATGGAAGGAAAGCATAAAGCATAGCCATAGGGTTAAGGGATAGCAGAAATGAAATGCATGAGGCATGAAATGGAAGTGTACGAATAAAGTTAAGTTCTGTCCACTAAAGTTCAATTAGTTCAGAAATGTAAAGTCGTGAATCACACGATGTCAAGCATTGTGCTGTCATGAAGTCGTGATAGTGTAGGCGGAGTTTAGGATAGGGTTTGTTCAGCCTTAGCAGATGTAATGTTGAAGGGGTTGTGTCATTGTGACTTTGGGGTAATTGATTTGAGCTGCAAGCCTAACGACAAGCATTAGACTTGAGTGGCTAGTTTAACCTCATTGCGGAGGAGCTTTGATTGAGGTTTGAATAAGTTATGATGTTGCAAAAAGAGCGTTTGTAACACTCCCTTCACCTCTTTGCCTGTGGTAGACCCTCTGGGGACTTTCTCTAGCACACCACTTATCTTTCTTACAGTGTACGAATAAAGTTAAGTTCTGTTCATTAAAGTTCAATAAGTTCAAATGCATAAAGTCATTAGTCACACAGTGTCATGCACTGTGCTATCGTGAAGTCATGAAGTTATAAGCAGGATTTAGGGCAGGTGTTGTTCAAACTTAGCAGATGTAAAGATAAGAGTTTCATGACATTGTAACTTTGAGGTAATTGATTTGGACTGCAAGCCTAACAACAAGCATTAGACTTGAGTGGCTAGTTTAACCTCATTGCAGAGGAGCTTTAATCAGTGTTTGAATAAGTTACGATGTTGCAAAAGAGTGTTTGTAACAACTTACACTAGAGTGCTTGCCAGATTATATCATGAATAGTGTCAGTGAGTTGATTGAATGGTTCATAAGCCAGAGGTACATTGTTGAGTTGGGCTTTATTGCTTGGAGAATTAATGTTACCTTCTGGGTCAGAGTCATGTGATGAGTTGGAAGATGGATGGCTCTCTTCTGGACTAGGAGAGTCAAGACCAATGAGTCCTTCTGCTTCAACTTCATTGAATTCCTCAATGTGAGGGCCCAGAGTAGCAGTCTTTGGTAATAGAGCAGAGAAGTGAAGGGACTAGAGGGGCAAATGCATCTATGAGGTGCAGATAATATAGATGGAGGGTTAGGTTGGATGGTGAAGCTGGTGAAGTCTCTAGAAATAGTATGGTGTGAGCCAAAAATAGACTCAAGTCTTTGATGATGAATGGTTGGGGTATGGGACATAGTTGTAAGTGGCAAGTACAAGAGTGAGTTCAAATATACTGTTAAATCCAGATCCTCCATGAACAAGTCTGACAATGTTCAAACTGGAGATCATATGCATGACTGACAGAGTCAATGCAACTAGAGAAGGCAAAGATACTTGATGTAGAACTTATATATTGCATCCTTGGACTGGCCTATTCTTGGAGTCAAGAACAGAGTGAGCAACATGCTCAGGAGATGAGAAGAGAGTGAGCAAGTTGCTCAAGGGTAAGAAAGAGAGGAGAGAATTAAGTTGATATTTGTTACAATCATTTTTCTTTATTCATCTGTTGTTCTGCTTTCCTTCATACAATCTAACATCCTTTTGGGAATAACCCATGTTGTCTACAGACACTTTCTAGTCTTAGTCTCTTCTCTTCATCCTCTCTTGATTTCTATCTGACTAGTTCTTGAAAGTGTATAGTCTTGTTTCCTTTCATCTTGAACACTTACTCCTTGGCTGATTCTATTGCATTGGCCTCATAG
>JBBPTP010000787.1:0-13481 GCA_038094195.1 Pulveroboletus aff. carminiporus | reverse complement strand
CTGAGACGGCAGAGTCGTCGGGAATGGCGGACACGGAGCCGAGGAGGACGGGAAGATAGGTAGCCATCTGAAAGGGAGCCCGACGCGGTCGTTGGATGCACGTGAGGGTGGGGTGCGGGCTGGGGAGTTCAGGGAGTGTTATGGGAAATGGGGAGGGACGTCGGAGTGTGCAGGGAGATTAAAAAAGGACGAGGTGACAGCGCAAGGTCCGGTCGAGAAGAACAGACACACGTGGAAACGCAAACGATATCAGACAAACGCTGCGCCCATCGCAAAATCGCGTTGGCCCCTCCAAACCGACGACAAAGTACAGCAGAAAAACGGAGACGCATGTGTTTGACTCACGTCACGTGCACTCCCCGCCCACGAGATCCGGCTTTCCTCCCACACGAGAGCCATGGCCAACGACGACCCCTGGGCAGACGCAAAGCTCGACCTCTCCCTCGCAGCGCCCGTCCACGCCACAGACGACGACAACGCCTGGGCAGACTCCCGCCCCGCCATCGCTCGCTCCTTTACCCGCCCCTCCGTCGACTCTCAGATACCCACAGCAGACGCTACACAGACGCCACCCCCCAACGATGGCCCCCGCAAGCCCCAGTTCGACTTTCAGTCCTTTCTCGACCAGATGAAGTCCCGCGGCGCAGAGCCCGTCGCAAAGTACCTCAGATCGCAAGTCCCCCCTCCCAGTCCTCTCCCCCGCTAACTCGCCACGCGTAGTTTCCTCAGCAACTTTACAAAGAGAACGTTTACCGTAAACGACCAGGTCAAGGTCATCGGCGACTTTTTGGACGTACGATCTTGGTCTCCGATCCAGCTTCCTCGCTGAATCCTCTTCTCAGTTCATCGCCGCAAAGATGAGAGAATCTGACGTCTGGCGGAACGCCTCCGACGCCGAATTCGACAACGCCATGGAAGGCATGGAGAAACTTGTCATGAACAGACTCTACGACTTGTTCGTCGTCCCACACTCGTCTTGGCACCCCCATTCACCCCGTCTTCCAGCACCTTCACCCCCGCACTCTCCCAACTGACACCCCCGCGACCCGTGACTGCAGACGATCTCGAACGCGATCGCATCCTCGCACAGAGAATCAGCTTGTTCCACTGGATAAGCCCACCTCACCTCGACATTCCAGAGCTAGAGAGCAAAGAACCAGGCATCGCAGGGTTTCTCGAATTCGCCCAACAAGGTCCTTTACTTTATCCGTCGCCATCCTCACCTGACCCATTCCCCATAAAGAATTATGTAAGATGAACCACTACAAGGCACCGAGGGACAAGCTGATCTGCATTCTCAATTGCTGCAAGGTCATATTTAGTTAGTCCTCCGCCCTATGACTGTGCGAGCAACCACTAATCTGACGACAAGGCCTTCTCCGTCATTTGCGGAAAGACGAAGGTGCAGACTCGTTTGTCCCCGTCCTCATCTTCGTCGTCCTCAAGGCAAACCCAGACCACCTCCTCTCAAACGTGGAGTACGCGTGCCCTCTCATTTCGGTTCGTGGTGCTCGTTGACATGCCTACCGCGCGTTAGGTTCATAAATCGCTTCCGCAATCCCGCGAAGCTCCAAAGCGAGGCGGGCTATTACTTCGCCAGTCTCGTGAGTATGAACAGTTTTGGCAAACACCGGGTCCATTTGCAAGCCAGATCCCGTGTAGATGGGTGCAGTTCAATTCATCGAGACAATGGACCATACGTCGGTTTCCAACATCACCCAACAAGAATTCGAACGGTGGGTGCGCTCGTGTGGTACTTTTTCTCCGTGCTCATCAGTCCGCAGAAACGTCGAACTAGCCATACAATCCCTGCCTCCCTCGCTACCTTCTTCCCCAACGTCGTCCACGTCCTCGTTTGCACCTTCCTCTAGATCTCCCCTCCCCTCTCCGCACGCAGGAGAAGAATCCGCTCAACTACTAGCGTTGTCCGTTCCCCCTCAAACACCGAGTATAAGCGAAGATGCGCGCCGATTACTGCAAAAGACTGGAGACGCCGTCTCCAAGCCATTGGGCGCAATCGGTCGTATATTCAGTGATGCCCTCGACGAGAAAATGTCTTATCTCCCAGGTCCGTTTGCACCATTTGAACTTGCAAGAGAACGCGGACAAGAAGGGTCAGACAGTCAACCCGAACGGCATTGGGCGCATCCTGATCAGATTGCTCAATTTAGGAATGGGGGAGGGAATGCCAAACAGGAGACCCCAAAGCCGCCAATCCAGACGACGTATAAACCCCGCGTTCGTAGACCGTCACCTGTCCCACCTTCACCCAGTGGCGCAGTGGATTCTGATACGTCCGGGACGATGAAACCAACAGCCACTCCCAAGGCTGTTCCTGGCGCCGTTCAGGCACCAGGATCTATCCCGTGGACCGGCACTTATCCAAGCCCGCTCCCTCAGCATTTACAGCCTCCTTCTCAGGCACAACATATTTCGCGGACGCCAACGCCGTCTCTTGACTTGTCTGCTGTACAAGCCGAGATTGACAGGGCACACGCGCACGCGAGCGCTGCGTCTCGTAGTACGCTTGCCCAAATATTCCCAAGCATGGATGACGAGGTGCGCGACTGGGTGCTCGAGGCGAATGGTGGGGACTTGGGAAAGAGTATTGAGGCGTTGCTAGAGATGAGCGGAGGTTCATAGTCACGACCGCCTGACGCCTGCTGTCACACGTGCCCCAAGTTGGATGCTGGAGCGCATCGCCATGGGTTCGGACCTTGCTGTTATATCGTAACCTCGCTGTAATTCACGACAAAGGAGCTCTGCGCCTGAATGTACCGGAGCCAGGTGGCATGCGTGGAGTCCTATTGGCTGTCGGCTATCAGCCAATCGTGGCTGGTCGTTTCAGGCCGATTTTGTTCATGTCGACTTACTGCCAGAATTCTATTCGGGTGAATTTCCTCACAGGTAACAGTTGCTGTCATTCACACCATCTCTGTGCTAGCCCTCGTGATATTCCGTGTTCAGAGCGCTGTGTTATTTTCGGAAGACAATGTGATTTCCTCGTCAGGAGGTGTGGGGTAAAACGGAGATGTCCGACTCATGGGTCGACGTGATGGCACACGGACAACACCACCCGATTGCGATGTCGCCCTTTCTGGTCGCGCCGTTCACGCGAAATGTCTAGGGTGGAACATACACTCTCAGAGTAACTGATGTTCTCGCCTAGACTCTATATCGAACGCCCGCTGATTTGTTGGTGAGTGATGTATAGAATGGGACGAGACGTATCCTCTCCCTTTTACACCACTCGCACGAGCCCCCGATCGCGATCATGTCGACCCCGCGTCACAGCCTACCCTCTTCCACCGCCCAAAGCCTCTCCGACAAGGCCCACATCTCTCACATTGAACTCGACCGCGCCGCAAAGCGCTGGCATGCGCCGTCGAGTAGTTAGGCGGTGTACAACACCCACGTGGACGTGTCGGGGGTGGACGAGCGGAAGCTGATGCGCAAGTGGATTCACGGACGATGCCGTGGTTGGCGTTTTTGTATCTGCTTGCGTTTCTCGATCGGACGAGCGTCGGGAACGCCAAGGTAAGGACCCTCTTCTTCAGATTGGTGCGCTCGTCTATGAACCCGGCTGATTCCCTTGGTGCTGGGACGACGTAGTTGTACAGCATGGAGGCGGATTTGCATCTGACGGATACGCAATACTTGCTCTGTTTGACCCTCTTTTTTTATCTCGTATGCCATCTTCGAGGTGAGTGATGTCTTGCTTCCCATTGGATTTCACGCGATGGTGCCGCTGGTAGGTGCCTTCCAACGTCATTCTGAAGCGTCTACGGCCTTCCGTCTGGTTATCGACCCTCATGGTGTTGTGGGGAATCATAATGGTTCGCTCAAAATACAAAGTAGATTAGAATCCTCTTGATGCACCCTTGATACAGACGATGCAAGGCTCATTACGAATTTCAGTGGCCTCATGGGTGTGTGGCCTGCGTACGACATGTACACCGTCCTTTGATATCTTTGATCTGATAGCGATGCGATGGCTGCTTGGTATGTTCGAGGCTGGGCTGTTCCCAGGCGTAACGTACTATCTTTCGTGGTGCGCAGTCGCGTTTGGCTGTTTTGTTCTTGCTGATGCGTGCGGATAGTTGGTACAGGCGCAGCGAATTTGGAATCAGGCTAGCGATATTTTTCTCCGCAGCGACCGTATCTGGCGCATTCGGTGGTCTCGTCGCAGTAAGCATCCCTATTCCGCCTGTACATCACACAAGCTCACCTCTCAAGGCTGCCATCTCTAATATGAACGGTGCCGGTGGCAAACCAGCATGGGCCTGGATATTTATCCTCGAGGGACTGGCGACGGTCATCGCAGGCGCACTCTCGTTTTGGATCATCGTCGATTTCCCGGATGACGCCACGTTTTTGACCGAGACGGAACGCACCGTTGTCATTCGGCGACTTCAGGAGGACGATCAATATAGTGCCGCTGGCGAGCGTCTCAGATGGAAAAACATTATGGCGAGTTTGACGGACTGGAAGACGTATATGTACGGTACGTCTTGCGTGATTGGTGAATAGGGGCGACTGAACGAATCGACGGGGCCGTCCAGTTGTCGTATACTCTGGCAGCAACATGCCTTTGTATGCGTTTGCATTGTTCTTGCCAAGTATTGTTTCCGAGGTATGTTTCCTCGGCCATAGTTTTCTTTCTTTGGATATTATACCGACTTGCCTTTCTCGCTTATAGCTCGGTGAGTCGACCCCTTGGGGAAAGAACCCAGTCTGACTCTGGCGTGTAGGCTACAAGGCGACCGCGGAAAACTTGCTGACCGTTCCAGTGTATGTGCTGGCGTGTATATGTACCTGCATCGTCGGCTTCTTGGCCGACCGTTATGGTAACCGCGGGTTGTTTAACCTGTATGTCCTCGAACATCCCCTTTTCGATCGCGTGGCTTACCGTGTGCTTCTACTTCAGCGGCTGTCTCCTCACTGGTGCGTGGGTTTGACGCATACGTGTGGCCAAAGACTTATTATCACGCACGCTTAGCCGCGACGGGATATATCATTTTAATTAGTTCTCGCAATGCGGCGCTCTCATACGTCGAGTATATTTAGCAGCGTGGTAAGTATAATTCCCCCAAATCGGTCGCCCGCTTATCATCCACCTCGCAGTGGGATCTACCCATGCATTCGTGAGTGGCCTATCAGTCATGTTTCGCGGGCAGTGTTCACCGACGAACGACGCGTGAACGAATAGCCAACTTGGCGTGAGTGCGTTTCAGATCCCGCCAAGCGTAGCTGATGATACGTACACACAGTGCATGGGCTGCGAATAACGTCGAAGGGAGCTACAAGCGCAGCGTCTCCCTTGCGATGGTCATTTCCGTGTACGTTCCGCTCCGAAACGCCCGCAAGCGACATACACTAATGGTCGCCTCAGGGGGAACCTTCAGGGCGCGGTCAGTTCCAGCGTGTATCGTGCGAACCAGACGCCGTGGTACCCCATGGGGCATAGACTTGTGTTGATGTATATTTGTTTTGGGCTCGTTTCGACGGTGGCTACAAGGATCTTGCTCAAGGCAGAGAATGCGCGACGAGAACGGGGGAGAGGGATGAGGTAATCGAAGGATATGATGGTGGGATGGAAGTGAACGGACGATTTGGGAGCGTGGAAGAGGCCAAGCGGGAAAAGGGAGATCGGTGGAGTGGGTATCGATACACGCTGTGATTTGGCACAGGTATGGAGCACGATATACACCGGGTTACGATAAACGGGCGTGTATCACGTCCGCAACTCGTGTTCTTCGAGGCACCCGATCAAGAGTGGACACGTCCAAGAACCGGAAGTCTCCGTATAGCACAAGGTACGACTGCACTCGGTGCGAATCACGGCACGGAGATTAAAGCTGACAAGACGTCAGAGTGGGAGGAACGCACGAACTTGCAAGAGACGATAATCATGCACATGCGTGACGAGCGCCAAGTCATTGGCCTCGGCCTTCGCGGATTCGACGAAGGCCTGGGCTGACCCGTGGGTTCATCCTATTGGCCGCGATAAGCGTAAACTTTGTAGAGTTGTTGCCGCCGACACGGGTGGTATGGAGCGTTGCCCGGAGCGTCGGACGATCCGAGATCGGTGCAAACATCCGTGTGCGACGGTCGCGCTGAGCAAAAAGTCCTACAAGCCCGCTGGTGCAAAGACGTTGATGAATCAAATTGTGGGGCCATTGGCATCAGCCAAAGATTGATCGGATCACTGCGAGAGCCTGTATCAGCTCAGCAAGACAAGGTCGTGGAGCCTGCGATCGTTGAATATGGTAAAAAGTTTGCGATTACGTGCCAAGGGTGATTCATGATTGACGGATCGAGTTTATGAAGGCGCTGCGGTTGCCATCGACGTTTTCAGTTGGGTCGCTCAGACGTCGAATGGGGTGGTACTCGGGCTCTGGACACACAGATAAGCTCGTTGACACGGACGAGGTACTCGGTGAGACACGCAGCAAAATCACACGTCGTTCCTCCGTCCATGGACAGGCTCAAGGCGCGAGGTGGAGCAATCCGAATCCGCTTAACGCCGCACCTGCCCTAAACTGGTTACAGGGCGGCGCGACCCTTGTATTTAAAAAGCGGCCGGGATTGTCGAACGTGCCCAGATTTTATACCCACAACGTCCATCCCGTTCGACTCCTTGTGTTATTAGCCAGAATCGAAAAAAAAAACCCAACGCCATGGGTCGTCCTCTTTATTCCCGCACCTTTTCTACGCCCGCAGTGCGGGAACCCGAACCGCCCAGTTGCGAAAAATGGTCTTATCTCAATGCGTTCGATCCTGACTCGGACGACTTCTTTGACAACGAGGATGCCGTGTACGAGGACTTTATCGACCCCGTCTCACTCGTGAGCCCGGAAGGGGAGGACGAGGATGGGGACGAAGAAGAACGGGATATGTTGGTCGTCCGGATGGGTAACGCCAGCCCGATTACATCCGAGAGCAGCCTGAGTGACAACGAGAGTCCACTCGCTGTCGGTGCAGAGGATCCCGTACATCTCGTCGATGCGTTCCATGACATCAGACAGATGGACGAGGTAGAATCGGAGCCTTCTGTGCGCGTTCGCCTCGCTACCCGTACTGTGTCTGCGGAGCGATGGGCCTCTCAGATGATAGAACTAGGACGCCCACAACCACGACGCCACCTTGCGACCAGAGCCGCGATCCGAGCTGTTCCTTACCCGCAACGCGAAGAATCTCTTCCCATACCCGCGCCAAGCGCGCCTATCCCTGTGCCTTCCGTTTCCCGCCGTTCTGTCATGGCGGACGAGCGCGCGTTCTTCTCACCTTCTACCCCGCCTCGTCAGACTCCCGTAGCGCATTTCCCCATGTCTCCCCCGCCTACCAGCACCCCCAGACTCTACACATGGGCGCGCAACCCCACCCATTCTGCTTCGCCGTCTTCTGGCAGTCCTTTTACCAATCCACACGCCCGCACATCATACGCTCACCTTTCGCCCGCACTCATTCGTATCCGCGATGTAACCGTCTAAATCCCATCCCGACCCATTGCACATCTCTCAAATCCTTCATCACTCCTTTACTTTTTTTTCCCCTTCCGCGTCTATCTTGGGTTTCGAGGGACACTTTTGCATGCATCTACTATCATTTATATTCTTCTACACACATCTAATCCGCTCACTTATGCATCATATATACAATGACCGCAAAGTACTACGACACATGCTTTGCTGTACCATCATGTGCTTTCTATAGTTATTGTGTTGCGGCAAGTGACTAGATTAGAGTGGCTTAGGGCTCTGTTCTCGAATCTCATTCGCTTTGCAATCTGTACATCTGCCTGTTCAGCCCCATCGTGCATCCCACTTGCCAATGCTCTCGGCGATCGCCCATGTGGATTTACCCGAGCATTTGGAAAGAATCAAGCAAACGGTATCCTCTGCTTCTAGTCCAGGCACTCTCGGAGGCGCCTCTTTAGACTCTGGCACATACGAGACGGGTGTCATAAGATTGGAATGCAAAGTGATCGAGATAAAAGGGTTGTTATCTCCGCTAGACGGTGACGTCGACAAGATCGATCTGCGGCAGACCCACATCAGCCGCCCGCATGGCGTCCACGCGTCCAACAAGAAAAGAAGGGTAAAATGAAAGACAAGAAGGCAGAACACGCACATGGCGGTATCGATCACGGATCGAACAAGGCCTGTGTCCATCAGGCCTTTCCAGCGTAGATGTGTGACGTCGCCGATCGAGGCAGACGAGGGTGCTTCGTACACGGCAACGTACGGATCGACGCGATCGTTGGCGCGTAGTCTGTTTCGTCGCTGTCGGTAAAGACGCATCGGAAATATGACGACGGTGTACTCGCCTCTGTGCACCCAAGCAGGCCATGCCGACCCATTCAAAGAGGCCTTTGAGGCGCTCCTGATAGTCCTCCGCGTCCTCCTCCGTAGATTGACCAAGGTCGTCGACACGAGGGACGTACACGTTCGCATCGCGTCGCACGCGTGCTGTCACGTCTGTTTTGGCGTACGACTCGTGGTCGTTCCCAGACGCAGACGTCGCCGGATCTGCAACGCCGATGCGTCACCGAGTTGAGAGAGGGTATCTGGAAAGCACGCACCGGCACCCACGTATGCAACGCGCCACCGCCCGAGCCCTTCTGCCTCCCTCACGCGATCCCAAATACCCAACGCGGCCTTTTGACGCGCCTGCACTTTGACGCTCGTCGTCTCGCGTTTCAGCGGTATGCGGATCACTATACTCGACGTCCATCATGCCTGCCGATGTACCACACGTAAATGGGACAATGACGCACCGTATCGCTCTGGACATCCTTTGAACGCGAGTTTCGTACCTACCAGCCCGAGCTGTTCGTAGAGACTCTTTGAGACGCAGAGGGTGAGCACGCCACGCGGGTCGATGCACCACGTGTCGTCGTCGTTGCGTTGAATCGGGAGGGCTTTGAATGGCCTGATCAAGGACCGTCAACGGGCGTCACGGTCTGGGCCAGAACTCGCCCTGAGACTGACACGTCTGGGACCGCAAGGCGGGAGGCATGTTCGTAGAGTTCGGAGAGGGTGAACTGGGCCGTCGAGTAGGCCGTTCTTAGGGACGTGAAGGCGTGGTCTTGTGCGGTGTGCGATGGAAAGACGATGTCGATCTGTCACAAGAATGAAGCACGATCGTAGAGAGATAGTCAGTTGACAGACTTGCTGGACGAACGGATGCAGCGTTGCCAGCCGCTCTAGTTGTGATGAGGGCAGCGTGCCGGTGCTTAACCTGACTCTTGACCTGCGCATCGTCTCAAGAGGAGGATGGCTATACACAGCCACCACTAGCTAGCATGAAATAACCCCTGTCCAATATCAACCACTGCAATCTCACCGAACAGTACGCCCAAGCTCGCCAACGACGATATTATCAATCAGCCTCGTCTTCCCCACCCAAAAAGCCCCACTCAAAATCACGGCTTTACCACCGATAGAATGCCTCTTTGACTGACCATCCAAGACCTCGAAGCTGTCCGGGTCGTTCATCTCGACATAGTCTAGCTTCATCTCGATTCCCTTTGAGGCAGCTTCTCTGACCGCACCAGTCAATAGAACCTCGGCCACGCGTATACACGCATCCTTTGTCTCGCCTGCCAACCACCCCGACTCGGCGGCCTGCAACGCTCTGTACAGCGTATTCGCGACCGAGCGTTCACCCGCAGACAGGTACGCGTTCCTCGACGACAGCGCCAATCCATCGACAGGATCACGCTCCGTCGGGACAATGTGTACATGGTTCGCAGCTGGGTGTGCGAAAAGCAGGTCATGGCACATTCGACGGAGCAACAACACCTGTTGAATGTCCTTTTGACCGAAATAAACGTTTGTCGGCTAAAATTCACGTCAGCATCCAAAGATACGATCGAAAGGAGAGGAGTTGCACCTGAACGATGTTGAAGAGCTTTGTGACGATCGTTGCCACGCCTCTGAAAAAGTGGGGTCTGCTGACACCTTCCATTTGGTGGCTGTATCCCTTGACCTCCACGAACGTGCCCTTTTGCAAGGCGACGTCCTGGTCTATCCCAGACGGATACATGTCCTGGACGCCAGGCAAGAACACCACAGAGGGCGTACGGACGGCGTCCGAGACGGTCACCCTTTGTTGTGTCAGCTGTTCGAGATCCTGAGGGAGCGTGCGTGGATATGTGCCTAGGTCTTCATGTGGTGCAAACTGGGCTGGGTTGACAAAGATGGAGACGACCGTCAGGTCGTTCTCATGGAGCGATCTGTGGACTGTGTGAAACGTGTGAGCGACTGGTAAACTCGACATTTGGAAGTTGCTTACCGAGAGAGAGGTGGCCGTCGTGCAAGGCGCCCATCGTGGGCACGAAGCCGACTGTCTTCCTTTCGTCAAAGGCGATTTGCCTCCATGCTCTGTATGCAGGAATGGAATCCAGGATCTGAATGGGAGACTCTGGGAGTGTCGACGTGGACATGGAGGATCTGTGGGAGCGCGCTGACAGGCTTCGCCAAACGCCACGAAACATGGAGGGAACGGGCGTAACCAGACGGGTGCGGGAACGGACTGCGGCCCAGCATGGTCAAGTGAAGACTTTGCCAACTCGTTTAATCTAGCCGACAGCCTTTACGTCGCCGATCAGACTCCCTGCTGGCGTCGTACGATTCTCGACGATTTCGCACGCAGATTCGACGGTCTTGATCTCGGTGCGGCCTCGAAGCGCAAGCATCAGCACCGCAGAACGCGTGGTGCGCCTCGATTGGTGGACGGACCGTCCCATCAACGGCGACGATAATGTTCCGTGTCGCACAGTTCAGGGACGCCGTGTCGATCGGGAGGACAGAAGTCACTACGTCTATCTCTACAGCATCGGGTCAAAATGGACCCGTCATGATCGTGGTATCACCACATGTGTCAATCGGCGCGTTTCTGAGAGACACGCCCCTCGTACACCGTCTTCCAATGCCTCCACTCGATCTCCCTCCCACCGTCAGCCCATATCGCCCATCCGTCCCTGATTTGCATCCAAATCGACACAGGGTGGGTTAGAACGGCGGCGCGCGCACGTCCAAAGACCGAGAGTGGCCGCGTACGAGGAATGAGCTCGGTCAGGACGTAATATACCACGCCGAGGCTGGTGCCAATGCCAAGTCCCCAAATAACTTGATGCGGTGTATGGTATAGCAAGTTCAATCTAATGGGGGCGTTCACGTTCGTCTAGAACGATGTCGCAAGGATCCCCGACACACCTCGAGTAAGCAACAAGTACGACCCAGGAAACGATGCCGAGGTATACAATGGACCTGAACAGTTGGTCGAGCAAGGGGTACCCGCAAGATGCGAACCGGTGCCGGAAATAGACGTGGCAGACCAAAAAAGCGCCGAAATAGCCCATGTATTGGCTGTGTGATGACGGAAAGCCGTACCCGTTCAGGTGGACGCTACTGTCTAGATCCAACAAGATTCAGCGTCAGGGCGTCTGTCACCTGAGACCGGTGACCACATGCGTACCGTGTGGTCGTTCTTCCTTGAAGATGTGCTTCAAGACCCAATTGAACGCTTCTGAAAGCAACTGGCCTCCCCACATGTTGATGATGGTGAGCTCCCGGGTCTGTATAGCAAGGGCAGCATACGCGGGCTAGTCGCAAGTTTGGTCTGCTTGCGCACGAGTGCAGATGGTGCTACTGCACGCACCATGAGAAGGATGGGGCTCAACGTGAAGAGGGCCAACGCGAGAGAAGTGCTCGAGGAAGCATCGTCTAGAATAGCTTGTCAGCGCTGCCGTGGTGGTTCCGACAGTGTTCGGCCTCACAGAGAACGTGTGTCAAGTCCAGCGAGTCCCTGTTGGTCATTGTCGGAAGGAAGGAACAAACACGTTCCGAACAGCTTCCACGTGGGATTACTGGGCGCTTGCCACTTCATCATCGATCGACCATCCCACCTGTCTTTGCGCACTCGACCACATTGAAGGGGCTCCAGCTTGGCTGTGACTCGGGTCTGTCTCATGAATTGCGACGCGGTGCCCGAGTCGTGGCCCGGCACGTACACAGCATCAAATGTGACAGGCAGAATCCAGCACACAGCAATCTGATGGAACCGTAATGACACTCGTTCTTCCAAATTGGCACCGCTCCTCACTCTTTTCTTTCCCATAAAAGCACGTGTTGAGCGCGAAGGAGTGTTCTTCACCTCAGCTCTCTTGCAACCCTCCATGGCCTCGTTGCAGCAAGTCGTCGAGCAGCTGGCATTGCTCGCCGCCAAGGGTGCCAACGGAACCATTGGCCCTGATGCTACGTCCGCGGCGTCGGCTCCGCGCGGGCCACTCGATCTCATGACGACCACATTCAAGATGCTCTTCTCTGCCAATGCCCTGCGTGACTGGACGATCCTCTTGGCCATCGGTAGCCTCTTCGAGATGGCCCGCAGGTTGCTTGCTTCGTTGTGGTATTCGTTGATCAATGCGTTCTTCATCACTGCCGTCTTTGACGAGGAAGATATCAGCTACCGTACGGCACTTGATTGGTGATTCGATTCGCACGTGCTGACGTTCGTCTGACAGAATGGATCATGCTTTGGATGTCCAAGCAACCGTCGTGGAGTGCGTCACGTCCCCGAGATGTAGTTTACTGGTTCTGATCGTGAAATCTTGCAGAGGAAGCGCGAAGCGTCCAAATTAGCACCTCCAACTTTGACCTTCACGCAGTGCCGATGGACTCGAACGAAGATTCGAGCGCGCATTCTCGAAAAGTGACTTATCTTCCAGCAGTGTCGGAATCGTATACCATCTGGTATAGATATCGTTGGATGAGGATCACTCGTACTATCGAATCTCAACGTGGCGGGTGGGTCACTAGAGAAACGCTTACAATGAGGTAGGCTGTGCTCGATAACGTCGCACCAAAATTGCTCACTCGATCCAGCATCATGACCCGTGATCACGGAATTCTTGCAGGGATCCTCCAGGACGCCAAGGACGGGTACGTAGAGGCTCAAAAAGACAAGATATCCATTTTTGTCTCAGATAGATATAATAGGTACTTCATTCGAATCAAGGCTTGGACGCGCTTGCTAAACACACTTTAGTTTTAGCACCAACGGCTGGAGGGAACTTGCCACGCGTCCCAAGCGGCCACTTAACTCTATTATCCTAGACCCGGGCATAACGGAGCTCGTTGTCGAGGATGTTCGGGATTTCCTTAGCAGCAAGGAATGGTACGCTGAGCGAGGCATTCCTTTCCGCCGTGGATACCTACTTGTCTGTGACCTCCCATCATTTCGTGTACAGCTGGACGCTCACTCTACATCTAGTATGGTGCTCCCGGATCAGGAAAGACATCCCTGATCCACAGCATAGCAGGAGAGCTTGGTCTGGACGTGTACATTGTTTCGCTTTCCCGCTCGGGGCTGGACGACACGGGTCTCTCCGAGCTCATTTCAGCTCTCCCAGAGAGATGCATTGCACTGATGGAAGACGTCGATGCAGCCTTCCACCATGGTCTTACCCGGGA
>JBBPTP010000784.1:0-13529 GCA_038094195.1 Pulveroboletus aff. carminiporus | reverse complement strand
TTTTCTCTCCACTTTGAATCTACTGTGTATTTTGCCTAGCACATTATTTGGCAAGGGACGTTGTGACTCTTCGTGAGCTCCTCCCCTAGTCGAATCTCCTCGAGTCAGTTAGTCCCTCGCTTCAACACGCGATTGCCTCATGTTCCACACTAGGCATCGCAGCGTTAGGTCTAACAAAAGATTCAAAGTCACCCTCGTCCCTCCTATTATTGGAGTAGGACTATCCCCTTGCCACCATAGCACCCAGCACCTTCAGACCACCTCTCAGTGAAGAGGAAGACCTCCCTGAAACCTAGTTACCATCTAGTCGACGAATCGCCTCGTCATCCACTCAGTCCAGCAACCCAGCTTTATTCCCCAGAACCAGACGTACCTATCAAACAGGTACATACCCAGTAACCCAGTCACCATCCAGTCGCAGCACCCCTCGAATCTTAGCACCGCAGCCCCTACCCCAGATCGCTGCCCCCCAAGTTCTACCCCAGATCGCTACATTCAGATCACCTAGTCCCATCTTCACTAGCCCACCACCTAGTCCACCACCACCTAGTACCCCCCCCAGTCAATCACTGATCGCCATGTCCACCACTCGATCAGAAGTTAAAGCCACCCTTCTAGCAGACTTCTCGGGCGAATCCGATGAATCCACTCGATGGATCAAGGCGATGAACACCTACTTTTCAGTTAACCTGACCATCTATTCTGACAATGGCACCAAGATCTTGACCTGCCTTAACAAAATGAGTAAAGGCAGGGGTGTCCAATTTTCCGAAATGTGGTATGACAAGATGGGAGATGCCTCCGTCAACCCCACAAAAAAGACCTTCGATGCATTCACCAAAGACTTCCAATCTACCTTCTTCCCATTCGACACCAAAGCTAAGGCCCGAATGGAGCTTCACCATCTTGTCCAAACCAAGATGGGTAAGGACGACAGCTTCCAAGAATTTATCACCAAGTTCCAGTCTCTGGCAGCCAAAGCTGAAGTAACCAAGGATAATGCCCTCATCGACAATTTCTCAGCAGGAATCGACCAGAAGCTCACCATCATGATCCTCGGATCTGAGAAACCAGCCACCACCATCCAGGAATGGATAGAAAAGGCGAAAACCTACCACCAACAGCTGATGAAGATCAAGGATCTCAAGAGAGGGGTCCGTTATTCGACCAACTCGACCTCCTCCTTCCGTACTAGAGATCCAAACGCCATGGACGTAGACGTGGTCCATCTTAAGAAACTCACTCCCACTGAACGAGCTCGTTGCATCCGAGAGAACTGATGCTTCAAGTGCCGAAAGGTTGGGCATTCAGCTCAAAATTGTAGAGTCGTCTTCTCCCCTAGACCCACTACCCAAGTACAAGCAACCTTGACCACCTCATCCCTGTCAACCACCGCCGTGGTCACCCCTCAGCCCAAACCCACTGACCCCCTCGACTCGTACCTCGCTTCTCTTAAAGGAAAAGGGAAAGATCCTAAGCAAATCCTGCAGACCCTCCAAATCTGCTTCAACGAAGAAACCGAATCCATGCCCTCGGATTTTTGAATGGAGAAGGATGCCCGATGTCTCCTTCTCATAGTCTAAACCATGTATTCATAGCCATGACAAATAAGAGGACCTTGCAAATCCCCGTCCAACTGCATACTGGAAAAGAAATCGTCGACACTGTTGCCCTTATCGACTCTGAGGCAACCAGGAACTTTATTGATTCAAACCTTATCAAACGACATTGGTTTCTCTGAGTACCCTTACAACAACCTCTGACCGCCCTCAATGTTGACGGGACTGGAAATAAAGGAGGTACCATTAAACACGAGGCCCGGATGGATCTAACCATCAATGACCATCGCGAACACATTGGGCTAATGATTACTCAGCTCAAAACCCCTCAGATTATCTTGGGAATGCCCTGGTTAAGGAAATGGAACCCAAGAATTGATTGGACCAAAGACGAAGTCTCCCTTGAAAGGGACAATAAAGAAGATATCTGGAATGTCGACCTGTCCGATTCTCCCTGGGACGTTGTGTCTCTTCGTGAGTACCTCCCTGGGAAAGAACTGGGATGGACTGACATTAGCAGGATCACCCTGTCCATGGAACTAGAACAACAACAAGAAAGAACCCAGACCATTTTACCAACGTGGTGCCAAGACTTTACTGATGTCTTTGCCGAACAAACCTTCGATAAGCTCCCCGACCACAGACCTTATGATCACGTAGTCAATCTCAAACCTTCCTTCGTCCCAAAAATAGGCAAGACGTACTATCTTAACCCACGAGAGCGTAAAGCATGTCAGGATTTCATCTCGGAACATCTCAAGTCAGGCCGGATCGTACCATCCACATCTCCTCAAGCAGCACCATTTTTTTTTGTTCCCAAGAAAGATGGGTCATTACGGCCTTGCCAGGATTACCGATACCTTAACGCCCACACCATCCGTAACGCTTACCCTCTCCTACTGATCTCCGAATTGATTGACGACATGAAAGACGCAAATATCTTCACCAAATTTGACATCAGGTGGGGATATAATAACATTCGAATTCGGGAAGAGGACCAGTGGAAGATGGCTTTCATCACCCCTTTTGGTTTGTTCGAACCCACAGTACTTTTCTTTGGTCACAGCAATGCACCCCCCACATTCCAGACATTTATGAACAACATCTTCGCCGATATGATCGCTGAACGCTGGCTAAAAATCTACATGGACGACATGGGCATCTGTACGAAGGATGACCTAAACTTACACCATGAAAGAACTTGCCAAGTCCTCCAACGGCTGAGAGAGCACAAGTTGTCCTTGAAACTACCCAAGTGCGAGTTCGACGTTCCACAAATCAACTTTCTGGGAATTATTGTCGGCAACAGCCTGGCTAAAATGGACCCCATCAAACTCGCAGCGATCTCCTCCTGGAAACCCCCAACTACAGTGAGAGGAGTAAGATCTTTTATGGGCTTCGCCAACTTCTATAGGAAGTTCATTTCCAACTTTTCCAACGTCGTCGCTCCACTAAACCTCCTCACCCAAAAAAGTCAGCCGTGGGTTTGGACCCAGTTACAACAACAGGCGTTCGACACCCTAATCAATATCTTCTCTTCGACCCCTATCCTCCACATCCCTGACCTCACCAAACCTTTTACTGTCATGACTGATGCTTCCCTCATCGCAGCTGGTGCAGTCCTAATGCAGGCTGACGTCAACGGAGACCTCCATCCATGCTCGTACTTCTCCAAGACGTTTATCCCCGCTGAATGAAATTACGACATCTATGATCGCGAATTGCTCACTGTAATCCTTGCTCTTGCTGAATGGAAACACTACCTACTAGGCACAAACCACCCTGTCACCATCATTACCGACCACAAAAATCTATCATACTTAAAAGATCCTCGTAAGCTCTCCCACTGACAAGCACGATGGGGCCTTTTCCTCCAAGACTTCGACATCCTGTGGAAAGTCACTCCTGGTACCCAAATGGGCCCTGCAGACGCTCTGTCTAGAAACTCTGAGGTAGATACATCTGAAGACAATGCCCAAACTCTCATCGTCGCAGAACCTGTCATCATCCACGCCCTAGACACCAGACTTGCAGAACTGGTCTGCTCCTCCTCCACAGGAGATCCTTTAGTCCTCCGCACTATCGAAGGATTGAAAAAAGACAACCCGCTCTTCCCTAGATCTGCCCTCCACAATTGGACCTTAAACAACAGCCACCTTTACTTTAAGGAACACCTATACATTCCACCTCCTGCTCGTTCCGCTGTCCTAGCCACCATCCATGACTCTCCCACCATGGGCCATCTAGGACAATTTCGAACTAAAGCCATAGTAGAATGCGATTACTGGTGGCCAGGGTTGGCTACATTTGTTTGCAACTTCGTTAATGGATGTGCCATCTGCCAACAAAACAAGATCAACACACATCTGACCATCCCACCTATTTCCCCAATTCCATCACATACCACACTCCTGTTTAAACAAATCTCTGTCGACCTCATCACTGACCTCCCTGAATCTAATGAATACGACTCTATCATGGTCGTGGTCGACCATGGGCTTACAAAGGGGGTGATTCTCACTCCTTGCACCAAATCTATTACCGCCGAAGGCATCGCCAGGCTTTTCCACAACTTCGTCTTCAAAAGATTTGGACTCCATGAATCAGTCATCTCCGATAGAGGTCCCTAGTTCACCTCTGCTTTCGCCAGAGAGCTAGTCAGACTTCTCAAATACGATGTAAAGTTATCAACTGCATACCACCCCCAAACTGACGGTCAGACTGAATGAATGAACCAGAAACTAGAAACCTACCTCCGCATATTTACTACAAACCAACCCAGAAAATGGGCAGATTTCCTTACCACCGCTGAGTTTGCCCATAACACTGCCCCACACTCATCTACCAAGGCTTCCCCTTTCTCTTTGATGCTCGGATATGAACCCAGAGCTCATCCACCAATTGGAAAAACTTTCCTCCCCGCTCTTGAATCCAGACTGACAGTCCTTGATGAATCAAGAAAGGAAGCACTTGCAGCACACGACTCAGCCCATCGGATCATGGCTGTGCAGGTAATCAGGCACTTCACCCCATGGAAGGTAGGAGCCAAGGTTTGGTTGGAAGCCACCAATCTCCACATCAAAACCTTATCTCGAAAGCTAGCCCCGAGACGATACAGCCCTTTCAAGATCACTCAAGTACTCTCACCCCTATCCTACCGACTCAAACTTCCACCAACCTGGAAAATCCACGACGTCTTCCACACTTCCCTCCTCTTTTCATACAAGGAAACTGATGCACATGGCCCCAACTTCCTCCATCCACCACCTGACCTGATCAGATCTGAAGAAGAATACGAAGTGGAACGTATTATCTCCCACAGAGGCAGTGCATCAAGAAGGCAGTACTTGACTGCATGGAAGGGCTATCCATCATCAGAAAATACCTGGGAACCCGAAACTAATCTCCGTCATGCACAGCAGGTCCTCTTCCAGTATAAAAAGGACAACTGACTGTAGGAATGGTTCAAACAAGACGTCGGTCTCTTCGTGAGTATTGCCTTGAATGAACCATTTCAGACAATACTGGGAACATTATGTCTATCCCCTCTTCCTCATCGCCATCTTTCTCGCAATCTTATTCTCTCATCGATTCTCGTATTCGAACTGCCTCAGTGAGGCCATTGCTACTGCCAATCAACCATACTCTTACTCTATATGGCGCTATCCTGGCTGATCCAACCCTGTTGTACATCATTGAAAATCTCCCCTTATACCAGCAAGACGTAACCTCCCAGGAACTGATCCGCTTGTACCATGATGTAAACCACGTCCAACGCTTCCATGCCTTGACTGCCTCTAACAACTTACCTCCTTTGTATGGGGCTCCATTACGCTTTCTTCTTAGTAACCTCCCTCGACAAGTCCTTGTTCTGTTACATACTCATGGCTTTGCCATCTTTGTAGAATCGATCCCTGCAGAATGTCTGTTCCCTACCTTCTCTCCCATCTTCCAATCCATGTCACCAACAGAAAGAGGAACCTACCTATCGGGAATCCCTTTCGCTTCTCCTCCTCTATACGTTCCGCCTCCTCAGTCGTCCACTACTACCTCCTCGTCCCCACCTGCTTTAGCCCTCCATCTTTCCTCCCCTCCTCGTTCGTTGCCTACCATCGCTCCATCTTTTCTCCCCTCCTCGTTCGTCGCCTACCATCGCTCCATCTGAATCAACCATAGAATCGGATTCCACTGCCATCGAGGAGGATGACCAATCCCCTATCAATAGAGTCGCTCAACGACTATCTGAGTCATATCACATCCCTGGCGCCAACGGAGTCACCATTCTTTCAGCCCTGACCAGGCTGCTACCTACTGTCGTACATCGTCGACCTGCCTCTGCTCTAACAGAGTGTTTTCGCTGTCATATGCTGGGCCACTATCGAGAGGATTGCCTGCATTACACCTGCCCACATTGTCACGTCTCAGTGCCTGGTCACCCCCAATATTTGTGTATATGCACCCAATGCGGTTTTTGCAGTCATTGGGGACACTCCGATCGCTTCTGTCCAGTGCGCTCATGCACACTTTGTAATCAATCTGGGCATGTGGCAGACAACTGTCCATTTGAACATCTTTCCCCGGAGCAGGCCCTGGACATCTATGGAGGACGTTCCCCCAATGTTCCGTGACCAAGAGGTGGACTTATTGTTTATCGAACCAGGGTTTCGATTCTACAAGGGGGGTAATGTTACAATCTTCTTTCTGTCTTTGTCTATACTACTCCTTTCCTTCACACAACCTACCATCCTCTTAGGTGTGACCCACACCACTTACCAACATTTATTGTTGATAGTCTCCATCTGCCCTCATCTTGTTTTCCTCTGATCAGTTCCGGAAGGTTCGTCGTGTATCTCTTCATCATGAACAATCACTCCTCGATCAAGTCTCTTATCTCGATCTCGTAGTTCCATCTAATCATTTGTTCTTTTACTTTCTATACCGTTCTACTGCGGATCAACTAATCCACAGCATCACTTACTATTCTTATCTTCTTGGGCCGGCCCTCACTCAACTTAGCTATCACTACTTAAACCGTAGGATAGTGCCTTGTAGTTTTCTCTCCACTTTGAATCTACTGTGTATTTTGCCTAGCACATTATTTGGCAAGGGACGTTGTGACTCTTCGTGAGCTCCTCCCCTAGTCGAATCTCCTCGAGTCAGTTAGTCCCTCGCTTCAACATGCGATTGCCTCGTGTTCCACACTAGGCATTGCAGCGTTAGGTCTAACACAGAGATTTGTTTAAATGGCAGAGTGGACTGTGATGGAATAGGAGATAATGGTGGTATAGTTGGATGTGTGTTGGTTTTATTTTGTTGACAGGTTGAGCATCCGTTAATGAAATTGTGAACAAAAGTGGCTAGCTCTGGCCACCAGTAGTCTCTTTCAACAATTGCTTTGGTGCGGAATTGGCCTAAGTGGCCCGTGGTAGGTGATTCATGGATAGATGTTAAAATGGGAGAGCGAGCAGGTGGAGGAAGGTAGAGGCGACCTTTGAAGTATAGGTGACCGTTATCTAATGTCCAGTCTGAAAGAGCTGATCGACCGAACAGTGGGTTGTCTTTTTGAAGACCTTCAATCACTCAAAGGACTAACAGGTCTCCTTTGGATGAGGTGTGGACCAATTCTGTGAGTCTGGTGTCGAGAGCATGAATAATAATGGGTTCAGAGACGATGGAACTATGGACGTTGTCCTCCAAGGTATCCACCTCAGAGTTTTGGGACAAGGCATCGGCTGGACCCATTTGAGTTCCAGGGGTGACCTTCCAGAGGATATTGAAATCTTGGAGGAATAAACCCCAACATGCTTGACGATGAGAGAGTTTATGAGGATCTTTTAGATATGACAGGTTTTTGTGGTCGGTGACAATGGTAGCTGGATGATTAGTACCGAGCAGATAATGTTTCCACTCTGTAAGTGCGAGGATTACAGTGAGCAATTTGCGATCATAGATATTATAGTTGTGTTTGGCTGGGATGAAGGTCTTGGAGAAGTAGAAGCATGGATGGAGATCTCCATTGACATTGGTTTGCATCAAGACTGCTCCCACCGCGATTAGAGAAGCATTGGTCATGACGGTAAATGGTTTAGTAAGATCGGATATGTGGAGGACAGGGGTGGACGAGAATATGCTGATTAATTGATCAAAGGCATGTTGTTGGAGTTGGGTCCAATCCCAAGGTTGATTTTTCTG
This sequence comes from Pulveroboletus aff. carminiporus, assembly GCA_038094195.1. NCBI lineage: Eukaryota > Fungi > Basidiomycota > Agaricomycetes > Boletales > Boletaceae > Pulveroboletus > Pulveroboletus aff. carminiporus. Next base: position 5,778 of record JBBPTP010000784.1, on the reverse strand, counting down.
GGTAAGCAAATTCAAGGGAGCGACGATATTGGAGAAGTTTGGGATGAATTTTCGATAGAAATTGGCGAATCCCATGAACGATTGGACTCCCTTAACAGTGGTTGGAGGTTTCCAGGAACTAATAGCTGAGAGTTTTACTGGATCCATTTTGGCCAAACCATTGCCGACAATGATGCCCAAGAAATTAATTTGCGAGGTATCAAACTCACATTTGGCCAATTTCAGGGAGAGGCGATGTTCTCTCAATCGTTGTAGTACTCGTCGTGTCCTTTCATGGTGTAGGTCGATATCGTCTCTAGTGCATATACCCATATCGTCCATGTAGATTTTGAGCCATCGCTCAGTGATCATGTCTGCAAAGATGTGATTTATAAAGGTTTGGAAGGTGGGAGGAGCATTGCTGTGACCGAAGAAGAGTACCGCTGGTTCGAACAGACCAAAAGGGGTAATGAAGGCCATTTTCCATTGGTCTTCTTCCCGAATACGAATGTTGTTGTATCCCCACCTTATGTCAAATTTGGTGAAGATATTCGCGTCTTTTATGTCGTCAATGAGTTCCGAAATTAAGGGGAGGGGATAGGCGTTGTGGATGGTGTGAGCATTAAGATAACGGTAGTCCTGGCAAGGTCATAGCGATCCATCCTTTTTGGGCACAAAAAAGAAGGGTGCTGCTTGAGGTGACATGGATGGTATTATTCACCCCGATTTAAGATGTTCAGTGATGAAGTCTTGGCAGGCTTGACATTCCTTGGGGTTGAGATAATATGTTTTGCCTATTTTCAGAACAAAAGAGGGTTTCAGGTTGACGACATGATCATAGGGACGGTGTTCGGGAAGTTTGTCGAATGTCTGTTCAGCGAAGACGTCTTTGAAGTCTTTACACCAAGTGGGCAGCACTGTTTGGGTTTTCTCCTGTTGTTGTTCTAGCTCAGTGGACAGCATAATCTTGCTGATGTCTAACCCATCCAAATCTTCCCCGGGGAGATACTCACGAAGAGACACAATGTCCCAGAGAGATATGGTGGAATTGACACTCTGGATATCTTCTTCATCTTTCCTTTCTACCTTAACTTGCTCTTGGGTCCAATCTATCTTCGGGTTCCACTTTTTTTAACCATGGCATTCCCAGGATTATTTGGGGGGTCTTTAGCTGAGTTATCATCAGCCCGATCCTTTCTTTATGTTGATCGATGGTGAGGTCCATTCATGCTTCATGCTTGATTATTCCTCCTTGGTTCTTTGTTCCATTGACGTTAAGGGCTGCGAGGGGTCATTTCAAGGATAGTCTAGGGAACCAGTGTCATTTGACAAGGTTTGCATTGATGAAGTTTCCTGTTGCCCCTGAATCGATGAGGGCCACAGTTTTGATGGTTTCTCTACCAGTGTACAGCTTTACGGGAATACGCAGGGTTCTCTCATTTGTTAAAGCTGTAAATACGTGGTCTAAATCATGAGAAGGAGATGCCAGACATCCTTTTCTTTCTAAAAATCTGACAGTGTGGTGTCCGTTTCTTCATTGAAACAAATTTGTAGGGTTTGCAAAATTTGCTTCAGGTCCTTCCCTTTTCCTTTAAGGGAGGTGAGGTAAGAGTCGAGGGGATCGGCTGGCTTGGGTTGAGGGTTGACACTGGTGGTGGTTGACGAGGACGGGGTGGTCGAGGTTGCTTGTACTTGGGTAGTAGGTCTGGGAGAGAAAGTGACTCTACAGTTCTGAGTGGAGTGTCCCACTTTCCGACACTTGAAGCACCAGTTCTCCCAGATGCATTTGGCTCTTTCGGTGGAGGTGAGCTTTTTAAGGCAAACGGCGTCAATGTCCATGGCGTTTAGGTCTTTGGTGTGGGTGGTCGATGATGAAGGGGGTGAGTAGCGGACTCCTCGTTTGAGGTCCTTGATCTTCATGAGTTGTCTATGGTAGGTCTTCGCTTTCTTGATTCAATCCTGGATCGTGGTGGGGGAGTTCTTAGATCCTAAGATCATGAGGGCAAGTTTCTGATCAAGGCCTATGGAAAAGTCGTCGATGAGGGTGTTGTCGTCAGTTACTCCAGCTTTAGATGCTAGAGCTTGGAATTCAGTGATATACTTCTGGAAACCATCATCCTTGGAGTTCTTAGTTTGGGTGAGGTGGTGGAGTTTCATTCGAGCTTTAGCTTTAGAGTCAAACAGGAAGAAGGTGGACTGGAAGTCTTTGGCGAATGCATCAAAGGTCTTTTTTGTGGGGTCGATGGAGGCATCCCCCATCTTGTCATACCACATTTCGGAAAACTGGATGCCCCTGCCTTTACTCATTTTGTTAAGGCAGGTCAAGATCTTGGTACCATCATCAGAATAGATGGTCGGGTTAACTGAGAAATATGCGTTCATTGCTTTGATCCATCGGATGGACTCATCGGAGTCTCCTGAGAAGTCTGCTGGGAGAGCAGCTTTAACTTCTGATCGAGTGGTGGACATGGCAATCAGTGGTTGGCTGGGGGGAGTACTGGGTGGTGGTGGGCTGGGTGATGGGCTGGTAAAGATAGGACTAGGTAATCTGGGTGCAGTGATCTGGGGAAGAACTTGGGGGGCAGCGATCTGGGGTAAAGGTTGTGGTGCTAGAGTTCGAGGGGTGCTGCGACTGGGGGAAGACTGGGTTACTGGGTATGTACCTGATTGATAGGTATGTCTGGTTCTGGGAAATAGAGCTAGGTTGATAGACTGGGATGATGAAGTTACTCGTCGACTGGATGGTGGTTGTGTTTCTGGGAAGTCTTCCTCTTCACTGAGAGGTGGTCTGATGGTGCTGAATGCTATGGTGACGAGGGGGTAGTCCTACTCTGATGATAGGAGGGACAAGGGTGACTTTGAATCTTTTGTTAGACCTAACGCTACAATACCTGGTGTAGAACACGAGGTAGTGTGTGGTGAGGTGAGGGACTAACTGATTCGAGGAGATTTAACTAGGGGAGGAGCTCACGAAGAGTTGCAACGACCCTTGCCAAATAATATGCTAGGCGAAATATACAGTAGATTCAAAGTAGGGAAAAGAGATACATGTCGCTATCCTACGCCTTAAGTAGTGATAGCTGATTTAAGTTAGGGCCAGCCCAAAGAAGACAGATATGGCAAGTAGTGCTGTGGATGAGCTAATCTGCAGTAGAACGAAATAGAACAGGTGAGAAGGAGGAACTATGAGGCCGAGATGAGAGACTCAGCCGAGGAGTGATTGTTCATTCAAAAGAGAATAAAATACGAACCTTCAGGAATTGATCATAAAAGAAAAAGGTGAGGATGAATGGATGCTATCACTAAGACGTACTTGTAAGTAATGCGAACCATTCCAAAGAGGACAGTAGATTGGGCGAAGCATAGTAATAGTAATGATGAAGAAAGAAACAGGATTGTAACAATAATGACCTCAAGCACTCCTCCAAAAGAGGTCTGGAATGGCTGGAATCTCATGGGATCAAGCTTCTGGATTGGCCACCACAATCTCCAGACCTTATCCCTACTGAACATGTCTGGCAAATTTTGAAACAAAAGCTCAACAGCTATCCAAGACCAGCTAGAGGAGTATAGGAACTTTGGGAGAGGATTGTAGTGGAGTGGGGCAAGATTGAGGCTGAGGAGTGTCAAAGGTTGATAGAAAGCATGCCTAGAAGGCTAGAGGCAGTGATTAAGGTCAAGGGAGGACACACTAAATACTAAAAGTATAGAATTGAGATGATGCTCAAATAAGTGTCCTAATGACATATTATCTTAGAATGGAGATAGCTCAATGGCATGACAACCAAATCACATGATCCAAGTGGGGGTAGAAAGCCCAGAGCAGGTACTACCTTCACTCCTGCAGGTATTGGGCCTTGTTTGGTCTCTATCACTGGCAATTCACCAACCTCTTCAAAATACACCAACATTGGAACACTTTTTTGAGCCACTGTAGATAAGTGGCAGTTCAGGCAGATGTAATGTAGGCAGTCTTCTTGATAGTGGCCTGAAAAATGACAATAAAAGCACTTAGTTAGCACTGATATGTATAGATTATCATTGTATGATGATAGATAATAGTTAAGTAGAGGCTGACAGGATGGTTACTCTGTTAGCTTCAGGGATATGATATGATTGGGATAGCTGCATCACAGCCCTATCCACTAGAGGCTCCTCTATTTCATCAACTATTATGGATTCTGATTCAAAAGTGGATTCAGAATTTGCCATAGTGGATAATGAGGGTGGAGAAGAGAGATGGTGTAGTAAAGTAACTAATGTGCTGACAACTGGAGTGGTGGTGGAATGAGCACTAGTATAGAGGAATAGGGGATGTTTGAAGCCATATATCATTCTCATTCTTTAGTAGTCATGAAGGAGAATATAGAATAGAATAGAAAAGTATGACTGTTCATTAGAGATCTGTTCTACAAAGGTGAAGAAGCCATGGGAATAAAGTAAAGTCAAAACATGCTGAGATAAAATGCTTAGTAAAAAATGCATCAGTGCTCCATATAATGGTGGTAAGTCATTGAAAGCAACTAGATGATGGAATCATTATACTCTATTTAAATTGTAAAACATTCAAACAAGCTTCTGGAAGATTACATCTTCATGATATAGAGGGGGTCTTCAATTATCAATAACAGGTCTAGATCAGATAGGATAGTAGTGAATAAGATAAAAGCTTGACTATTTGGCAGAGATAATAGCTTTACTGAGAGAGTTCAAATTCAAAAAGTGATGAGAGAAGAGAATTGTAAGAAAGATCAAGACAATGATGATGGAGAAGATGTAGTGTTCCAGATATCAGTGGATATGATTTATTCAGAGTGATACTCACAAAAAGACCAACATCCTATTTGAACCTTAGAGTCAGTTGTCCCTTTTATAGTGATCAAATATCTGCTATGTATAATAGAGATTAATTTCTAATTCCCAGGTGTTTTCTGAAGATGAATATCCTTTTCATACAGTTAGGTACTGTCATCATGATGGACTGCCTTAGTGGAAGATGATGCAATCCACTTCATATTCCTCTTCTTGAAACAATCCAAACCTCTGAAGCATAGCTGTTAAGAGATAACTGTAGTTGTCCAAGGCAAGTGTCTTGTTAGCCTTGTGGTATTCTTTACCAAGTAGGGTCTTGACTAGTCTTCTTACAGACTAGGAACAAAGGATATGTGATAATATCTTATAGTGGAAAATACACAAGAACATGTAATGTCTATATTGATCTTGTTATCTTATCTTCTTAGATCTTGTATGGACTTCCTATAATGGCACTGCCACTATGGTCTTTGGTCATAACATGTGTATAGCCTTTGTACAACATGTTGTATCTTCTTATATGGACTGCCTACAGAGGCAGAGCCTTCTGTGGTTCAGATCTTCTTAGTAATGCATGTTCTTATACATAGGCAACTTCTGCCATAGTAGTGATAACCCTAGGCAAGGGAAACAGGGAGTCTTTGAATATTTTTAGAGGGGAATATACAAGAGGACTTTGTTAGAGTCCCTTGTGCTCTACATGAGTCATATATACAGTGAGCTCAAAAACTCTTTTCATGTTGGCCTCATTTGCAATGTGTGATGCACACTGCCTACCACTGTGGGAATTTTGCTTAGCCTTGGTGGAGTTATAAATAGAGCATACTCCTGGCTATCAAATTGATCCATGAGTTATATGACAGAAGTCACATAGCACAGAGATATGGCCATTTTAAAACAGTGATGTCATGGAAAGAGTTTTTGAGCTTTTGTATTTACAAGGGTATTTGGGTATTATTAATACTTGGTATAGCCTCCTTTTGCTTT
>JBBPTP010000782.1:0-13548 GCA_038094195.1 Pulveroboletus aff. carminiporus | reverse complement strand
GTCTGCTTCCCGCCCTTTTTCTTCTTCCGTCTCTATTGGCCTATTCCCCCGATGACTAACTTGATCATATGGTTCACGGCTGCTTTGGTACGTCCGGTAATGTTGTTGAGCTTGTGTCACTAAGATCTGACCGAAACGCAAAGGTTTTTGGATACTCGTACCAGGACACGCATCTTCCTTCAGCATCCTCACCAGGATATGGCTTTGATGTTGCTTGGGTAAATTGCACTGTCAGTTTGTTTATCACCCGTTCCTTACTCCCCTGTTCAGAGACGATTTGTCCTCGTGACGGTCGGAGTAGTTGCTGCGGGGTGAGTTTGTGCCTCATGATACTCTAGTTCCTCTGTGCTGAGTGCTCTAGTAGCATCTTTTCTTTCCTCCCTCCGTCAACAACGATTCGTCTGTATCAACGAAAGACTCTGGCCACTGCCACCGCGGAGATCGGGTCCATATACTGTTCCGTGATCTCATACGCAAACACGAAGAGGGAAGGCGAGACAGCTGTAATCGTTCAGCACACTCTCGCTATCCTGAGCAAGTTGAAAAGGTCTATCGTGTTGAAAAAAAATGCTGTTTTTGAGGTTTGTGCTCACCGTGGCTTGAGTCTTTGTGCTTATACGTCCTACAGTTCTCGCTCCGAGGTCAATGGCCTGCTGAGAGGTACCAGCGGATTCTGGAGCTCCAGATGTGCGGTATTTCTCTTTGACGCGTGTTATTCCATTGCTCACGAACTCACGCAGTCAAATATCGAATCTTTTGTCACATTTGACGTCGGTTCTAGAGCAAATGGAGCCAGCATGGGCACACGCGTTCTTAAAGCGGACTCGGTTGTCGGATGCAGACTTCCAGGGAGACGTGTTGGCCGTCATCAGTACGCAGTACTCATTCCCCTGACGAGAGCTCCTTGGACGTCTTCTTAGGTATGATATCATCTTCTCTTCGAACTGGGAATCCCCTTCCCCAAGTTACGCCATGTTCGCTCCTCAATCGCTTTATGGAGCAATCTCATGGTCTGAATATCGTATGTGAAGAATCGGAAGAAGATTCTGGTCTGCCAAAAGTGTTGACGGAAGAAACGCTGGAGAGCTTACAGTACCTGTAAGTCATCGTCCTCATTTGCGAGTTCTTCATCACCAATTACACTCTTGCAGAATTTTCAGTGTCGGCGTGTCGACGGCGTTTAGTATTGTGACACGTCTAGACAAGTTGATGGTTGCGGTCAAGGAATTAGTCGGGGAACAGTACCACATCGATGGGGTTGGTCTTCCGCTGCATCATCGCCGATGGCGTGGGGTGGAGATGCGCACCCCCGTGTCTACGATAATGCCTGGACTCAACGCGTAGTAAAACCATGACTTTGTGCACCTGTTACTGCACTTTTTGACGATCGTCCGTATAGGGGTTCTTGCATAACAAAACGGTGTCTTGTTATACATTCGTCTTTGATGTCAGCCCATCCCCGGCCAACAAATCAAAGTAAGGACAACCCTTGACGATCAACATAGTATCGATAAAGCAAACATAATTCCGCCAGGCAAGGGCAGAATCCTTCTGACATACCTGGAAGGTATAACTGGGAACATTGTAATGTGCCATTTTCTCATGAGATTTGATACCATGAAATCAGTGAAATAGCCCAATGTGTATTTTTGACCTGGATCTGGATCACAGCTGAGACATTATCTATGTGGTTGATAAATTAGAGTGATACATGGCTTACCCTCATATAATGAGTCCTGTTGAGATGCAAGGGAGAATGGCACTAAGCCAAACATACACAAACTGTCACATGGCCCAGCATGTCATCAATACATAGATGCAACATGTCATAGAGCCCAGATACAGCACATCATAATGCATCATGGGCCTAGTAAATAAATGGCCCACCTCCCATAGATGAAGAGAAGCTAGTTTATACAACCAATAGGATAGACTAGTATTTAAGCAAGACTAGCTAAGGGGCTAAAAGAAATAATTCCTGCCTCTCAGTCCCCCATCTACTCATGTGAAGAACAGTTACTTGCACAATCCAGCTACACTTTGTCCAACAGGTTATGAGCTCCATGCTTTGACTCATACACATGAGGACTACCCATCATGTCACATATCATCAGCTCTCCACTATCATCAGCTGTTTGAGCTATAAGACAATAGTAGCAAGCCTGAACCTCCTAGCAAGTAGGAAAACTCCAAGAGGACAAGACTAGTGTCCTCTAGAGCTGGGGGCATCCCTTATATACTATTTCTACAGTTTGTACAAGTGTATACTACATCTAAGATATGCTATGCTAGGATATTGCATGTATACTTCATGTTATACATGCATACTAGGCTATGTCTACAATATAGCTTTAGTAGGAAGGTTTCTAGACTAGTTCTAGACTTATGTGTGGCATGTAGTGAATGGTTGTAGTCTAGGATATGTTGTACATGTGTAGGGTATAGGGTTAACTGTGTAATGCAAGTGTAGTGAGGCATTGCATGAGGCATACCTGTACTAGAGTGCATGGTAATGAATTTGATGTAGAGTGACAGGAATTCATATTTTGGTCTAGCCCTTTGTGTAGCATATGGTCAGGGATACCTACTATACAGCCACTATGTTTGGTGGTTTACATTTCCCATAGTTGGTCTGCATATTTTGCAAATCTGAATAGACAGTCCTCTAGAGAATTATTTTAGAAATCTGTTCATATAATTTTGAGGATTTAATGTTGTGGCTTTGAATTGTTATGAGGCACTGAACATGTCAAACATATGTTCAGTGCATGTTTAGCAGCTTATGTAAGCCTGAGTTTTGGAGTAGAAACACTCAAAATACACTCTAAAGGTACTTTTAGCTATAATCTAGATGTCTCAAGTGTTTTATTGGTAGTTCCAGCCCTCTGTGGTGTATAGTACTGATTTTAGGCAATTTGGGGTGATAAGTACTGCACAGCCACCAAGATGTACCATGAGTACATCAGTTAGTACACAATTTTAGCAACTATTAGCTAGCTTCTTCTGTTCTTTGTACATATATTTGTTGATGGTAAATATGCTGTCCTCTACTGGTCTGGCAGCCATGGGGCTTTCTAATAGTGTGTTATTCACATTTGTAACATTAGCCATTAGTATATTTATATAATTATCTGTATGGTTACAGTATGTCAGCTTTTAATACATTAATCTATATACTTATGGCATTATCTATATTATTTGTATGCTTATATCAGCCATTAGTACATTCATCTGTATGTTTATATCAGCCATCAATACATCCATCTATATACTTATATATATCATCATTTATATGCTTATATTAGTTATTAGTACATCCATCTATATAGTGGCTATGCATCTGTACATCTGTACATCAGTATGCCAGAACATTTTCAATATTATAAATCTAGAGGCATATAGATAGTTCTATTCTTTCTTCCTCCACTCACACACTCTTTATCTAACCTATGTATATTCTATTTATCACTCTCACCTTTCTTTTTTAATCATATACACTCAAGTATTATCTTCTTTTACCTGTTAACTCCTTTACATCTCCACTTAGTAGTCTTCATAGATCACACACATCAATTCTCTTCACTTTCCACTTTCTAGTATCTTCCACTTACTAGTTTTTCATAATCTCACCTTGCTACAACTATCACAGAACACTTTATATATTTATTATATAGTGTTTCATATCTAGAAGTTTTATAGCACTGTTAAATCCAAGTTCTTCACAGACAGGTCCAACAATGTCTGAACTAGAGATTATAGGTGTGACCAACCAAGTTAACACAACTAGAGAAGGCAAGGTTACTTAGTGCAGGACTTATGTATCACACTCTTGTACTAGCCTATTCTCATAGTCAAGAATGGTGTGAGCAGCATGCTTGAAAGATAAAGAGAAAGTGAGCAAGTTGCTCAAGAGTGAGAGAGAAAGGAGAGAATTAAGTCAATATTCAAATTGAGGTTTGTATGGTTTACATGAGGGTTTTTATACTATGAATTCAGAAGTAATATGGTACAACTGATGAATAAAGCATGATATCAAGTGATAGGAAGAATGCAAATTGGAGCTCAAGTCTAGAGTTGTCACATCTAGAGCTGTGTTCCATGATAGGTATAGCAACAATGACATCTGAGGGATAAAGCTGAGATGAAATGGAACATAGATAAAAGAGAAAGTACTAGTGTCATAGATTTAATGTAATAGAATAGGAGATCAGAACTATATAGAGTTGGCACAGATGTAGCAGAGTTGGACTTGGTGAAGATTTTCAGGTTATGACAAGCACCTGGACTTGTCCTTGATAGATTTTTCCTTTATTACATCTATCTTATAATTCTTGGCTATAAATACCCTTTACTTCACTTTTTTTTATTAGTTTATTAGGTTATCTATAACTTGACATCACAGACTTCCTTCAACTCCTTCACTCCCTCACTTCAAAAATGAAATACATATATATTACAATGTATGTACAGGAATAAGGTGGGCATCCTCTGACTACTGCTCTTTCCTCTTTGCATCCTCCTTCCCTTCTCTACTCTCCTTTCTCTCCACTTCCTTCTTTTTCTTCTTTTTCTTTTTCTTTTTCTTTTTCTTTCTCTCTTCCTCCTTCTCTTTCTTTGTTCTTTGTTCTTTCTCCTTCATCTCTATCTGCACTTTCATCTCCTCCATCTTTCTTCCCTCCTCCTTTCTTTTTACCTTCATGATCTCTTTCAGTAGAGCAGTAATCTCAGGTAGGAATTGGAGATGTCCAAGTGGCCCCACCAGCTCTCTCACTGCCTGTGTGACATTTCCATTCCTTGCTCCAGTCTTCTTTGATGGTCCTGCCATCAGAATCTCTATGATCAGCTAAGGCCACTTCTTTTTCCCTCTTTGGGGTGACCTCTCCTCTGATGTCTGCTTATGCTTTCCTAATGTGTATGACATGTGCACTCTCCATACACTGTCCCCTTTGTCTTCTCAGATGGCAGCTCATACACCAGACTTTTGGTGGCACACTGATTGCATCACTGTCCCCTATCTACCCTTTTCTTGCCCTTCTGGATGGTCTGACCTCTGCTTGCCTCCTCTCTCAAGGACATGACCAGCATCTTGTCATTCTTGTATATTAATCTGTCAGTTTCTTTCTATATCTGTGATGTCTATCTGTTTACTCACCTGAGTTTCCTATGTGCTTACTGACCTTGCCCACTGCTTCTCCTTCCTCTTTGCAGCCACTGCCTTTTTATACACTATGCATTCCTACACCTCTTGCTTCTTTGCCTGCCTCTTCTTTTTAAACTGACATGCTTCTTCCCTTTTCTTCTTATCCTGCTCCTCTCTCAACTTATATAGCTGCTCTGCTCTCTTACATTCCTGCTGTTCTGCTCTCTCATGCTTCTTCTTTTATTATTTCTGTTCCTTACATTCCTAATAAGCTTTCTTCTCCTGATGCTGCTATTCTCTTGCTTGCACTTTTTGCAAGAGCACCTGCAGCTCTGTGATGCTCAGACTTTGGGTGTTTTCATTATTGAATGAGATCAAGTTTCTATACAACATTATTTATATTGATGGATGATGAAAGTAGAGAAGGGGAGAGGAGAGGAGTTGGAGCATAGAATGAGGTGTGCATTGAAGTTGAGCATATTTTGCTAATATGACATAACCTTTTACATTTCTTTTTTTAACTCTATTATGTCCACTTGCTTATAGTTCACAAACAATTGATGTCCTGGCTAACATTTATAGCTGCTAAACTGGTTATCAACAGATCTTTGCTAGTTATACCACATTATCCACAACACCTACAGAACTACAGTCAACTTCCTTCTAACACATACCCTTTGAGAGAGGTCAAAAGGTATGTCTTATGAGGAAGTGTGAATTACAAGGGAGATATCATGGTGATCCAGATTGATTTAGAAGTTTGTAAATGCTATGAATTATGAGAGAGTATGCAATATGTTGGATATGCATTACAAGGGAGTTAACTGTACCTCCACTCTATGTGAGCAATAATGTTATCTACTCACCATGTATGACATAATGCTATCTCTGGTAAGACTTGACTTATGTCATTCTCAGATGGATCATGACTGCTTTTAACACTCAGAGATGCATCAGAGATGTAATACCTCTCTATATACCTCTATCATTAGTTGCTCTCAAGATTGATTAGAAGATGAGAGATATATATGAGATCTCCACAGCACAAGCAGTAAAGTGCACAAATGGTCAATGATTCATTTTTGCATGTCCTTTGTAATTCCTGCACTGCTCATTGATGACCTAAGAAAATACATAGTCTGAATAATTATTTATATATATGATGTATAGAGCTATTTGGAGATTTGGAGATTATGATATCAGAGATATATTGCCATAAATGTACAAATCACTCTTGATTCATGTCTGTGCACATCATCAGTATGCTGTATGTATGATAGTGAGAGCTAGCAGAATTAGTTGAGATAGAGATGATCACCTATTTCTTTTTTCATCACAAATAGCTAGTCTTCTAAAGGAATGCACATTGACATAGATCATGAATTAAGCATGTTTGTGCTGATTACACAAACATTTTATTTATCTGCCTCCATCAATCTGTGCACATTCAACAGATTCATGGTTTGTGCAATGATTCTATGTTAGATGTCATCTCAGAGGTTCCAAACTCCACAGAAACATATACAGTCCCTTTTTAATATTTTAGCTCCAACTGCTTAAAGCCCAATCTTTTAGTTGGTCAGAGTAAACCAGAGTTATTTCAAAGTTTGGAACTATATAGTGACTCCAAAAACCCTTTTAATGTCTAACCTCAACATGGGGTGCAAAGCACTCTGCAATCACCCATGGAAATATTGCTTAGGTTAGCAGAGATCAAAATTAGTACTTACTCTTGGCTACAAATTGGTTCCTGGATCATGTGATTTGGGCCAGTGGCTGTGGAGATATGCCCATTTTAAAACATTAACACCATTAAAAGGGTTTTTTCACTTTTCAGTTGAAGCTAGAATTTCAATCAAATCAAAGAGCAACTGCCAATGCTAGGCTGTACAAATAAAGATATACAAATAAACATTATGTCTGAGTTTAAATAAGTTCACACACTCCTTGATTCTCAACCACTACCATGGTCTGATCTCTCTCTCTTACTCAATAGAAAACTGTTACAACCTTGTCTATGCATTATAAGGGACCATTCTAAGCCTTATGACTATGCAGAACCACTCTCAACCAGTCAATGATGAATATAATGTCCATAGATCACATATGAACACTAATATTCAAGATCTACCTATGTACCCTAATACCATTGGTGGCTGTGCAGTGCATAACACCATGGATGACACATGAACACTTCTACACACTTGAAACACCTTATTTCACTAATAGAATACTCAAATTATCAATCCTAAACCATTCCTAACACTTAGAGAGTGTTTTCCAAAAATGAACATTCAAACACCCAAACACCTGAACAATGAACACCAAACACCAAACACCAAACACCCCCTAACCACTATCTGGGTGCTCACATCATTCTGAAGCCAAAACATTAAGATTTCACAAATATATGATCAGATCATTAAAATCACTCTCTAAATATTTATTCATTCAATTCCTCTAAATATATGGACAAGTTAGATGCTACTCATCACTTCTGGAATAGTGGCTATGCAGTATGTACCCCTGACCACATGTGGCACCAAGGGCTTGCCTCAATTATACACACCACTCACTCTACATCTAGAACTTCATTCTATACTCTAAAATTAGTATACCTCATGCAATACCTCATGCCTCAAGGCTATACAACTAACCCTTGCCCTAAACATGTGTAGTACACACCATACAACATACCTTTCACTGCCTACCACATGTAATTCTAGAACTAATCTAGATTCTCCCTATTAAAACTATATTATAGCATAGCTTAGAAACAGATGTAGAACATGAAGTACATATCCAATACCCTAGCATAGCATATCTTAGATGTAGCATACACTTGTACAAACCATAGAATAGTATATAAGGGACCCCCCAGCTCTAGAGGACACCAGTCTTGTCCTCTTGAAGTTTCCTACTTGCTAGGAGGTTCAGACTTGCCACTATTGTTCTATAGCTCAAACAGCTGATCCTTCAGTGGGTTAGTTATTTCAAAAACCATCCTCTCTATGCTTACTGCTGGCCAATCTGGTGAAGATATTGCCAAGCAAACTAGTATTAGCTGCTCTACTATATCCAGAATTCACTTTAAACACTGTTCAGACCTTTCAAAGTCTCTTGGAGGTCAACCCTCTAAGCTTTCTTTCACCAATATCCATTATGCACAGCATCTCATCACCTCTGACAAGGCTGAGACTGCAGTCCAAGTGACCAAAGCACTTACCAACATCATCAACCAACCTCTTTCCACCAATACAGTCTGTCAGCACTTGAAAAAATCTGGTATGAAGGCTGTAGTCAAGTTTAAATGCCCCATTCTCTCTGTCAAGCATTGCAAGGCTCACTTAGATTTTGCCTATGCTCATAAAGACTGGACTATAGAAGACTGGAAGAGGATCATATGGTCTGAAGAGACCAAAATCAATCATCTAGGGTCAGATGGATGCAAATGTATGTGGAAAAAGCATGGTGAGGAACTCAGTAATAGACTGGTATAAGAAACTCTCAAGTTTGAAGGAGGTTCTCTCATGATGTGGGGTTGCATGACCTGGGAAGGAGTTGAATTTGCTACCAAGATTGATGATAGGATGGATGGTGACCTTTACCTAGATGAACTTCAACAAACAATGGAGTATTATGGTCTTAATCCTCCTAACATCATCTTTCAGCAGAACAATGACCCCAAGCACACATGCAGAATGGTCAAGGAGTGGCTAGAGGAGCAGGAATTTAAGACTATGGTATGGCCTGCATAGTCTCCTGACTTAAATCCCCTTGAACATCTCTGGGAACATCTCAAGAGGAGGCTTTCAGAGTATGAACACCCCTCTAATGGTATTTATGAGTTGTGGGATAGGATTCAGATGAAGTGGGAGAAGATACCAGTTAAGGAGTGTCAGAAGTTGATTGAGAGCATGCCTAGAAGGATTCAGACAGTGCTTAGAGCAAAAGAAGACTATATCAAGTACTAATAATATTCAAATACTCTGTACAATTGAAAAGTGAAAAAACTCTTTCAGTGGTGTTGATGTTTTAAAATGCACATATATTCACAGCCACTGGCCCAAATCACATGATCCAGAAACTGATTTGTAGCCAAGAGTAAGTACTAATTTTAATCTCTGCTAACATAAGCATGATTCTGATGGATGATTGCAGGGCACTTCGCACCCCATGTTGAGGTTAGGCATTGAAAGAGTTTTTGGAGTCACTGTACATGTCATCATATGACAAGTTCAAAAATATATTGAAATAGGAGTGGAGTTACTCATCAGGAAATCTGTGTTTATGTTAGATGGTTGGTTTTGATCCCAGTTTTTCATCATTATAACTCCAATACACTATATTCCTACTGACTAATATAATTATAAAACTCAACTCTGATGCCTCTCCTATGTTCCTAGATAATCTGATATGTGTTATTGCACTCTCATTGTGCTCCTATAAGCACCATGTCAGCCAATTAACTACCCTTTGGCTATGATGTCATTTGCTACATTTTGATCACTCTCCACAGCACTTTCATTATAGTTTTTGCTATAATATGACAAACTTTAACTCTGATGCTAGTTAGTTCTGCATCAATTATCAGAGATAGAACTTGAACATTGCTCCTGACTAACATTCATTTGAAATTATCTCACAAAAAAAAAACAAATCATTAATCATTCTGAAACAACTACAAGCTAAAGAACAACCCTATACAGGATTGCTAGTCATCGAAGTTCCAAAGGTAAGAAGAAAGTAGTAGAGAGGTCGAATCAAGGAATCCCCCACTTGTAGTGATGGATATCAGAAGAGAACTTGATTGGAGACTTTGCATCAAAGGCCTAGGTTTATATACTATATGGGATTTGTACATATTTGTATATATTTGTGTATGTAAATAGTCTGTGTTAGGAAACATATACCCATAAATGGTAATGAGGCTGTGCATGACAAGTCCTTGTGACTCGGAACATATCTGTGCATAGGTTTGTGACATATCTTTAATATATGGAGATTAATGGCATGTTGCACACACATTGTGTGGGAGAATGGAACTTTAGGAAGCATGATGGACATGTTGTCCATTATTATCATGAGAATAGAAGTTGAGAAACTTCTACATGGAGATTAAAGAGAAGCGTGACGTTAAAGAGAGTGGGTCAAGAGTTCGTTACCCTTGATGTGTGACTTGACTTGATAGAATAAAGCAAGCATGCTTAGTAAGCTGCTTAGTCAGTGAGCTTAGTCATTGTTTCAAGAAGAAAATGTTAAGTCCCAAAGGATGTGGTATTGAGATAGGCAGCATTTGTAACACATTCTATCAAGAAATATTAATAAAAAATGATAAAAGCTTTGTTTTATGATGACAACACAAATAATATGTGCATACAACAACAGATATGACAGGAGAGGAAGAACAAGTGCACTCTGACTTCTAACTCCACAAGTTGTCCCCCTCTGTATTTTTATCTCCTCTGTCCTTATTTATCTCCCTCCACTACCAGCTCCTTTCCTTTTCTCACAACTCCTTTATTCTAACTCCAAGGAGCTTCATGAAATGCCTGGAGATTTTGAGTAAGTAATGAAGAGATGCAAGAAACAAGCTGATGTCTCTCAGCATCTGAATGATCTCTACATCTTTCATTATGAAAGCCCTCAAGCTTCCCACCACCAGAACCTTGATGAAGGATCACAGCTGCTTCTTCTTCTCTTCTTTGTGGGGAGACTCCTCTTCTAGCATATACTTGTGCTTATCCAATATACATGAGATGTGCATGCATGCACACTTCCCACATACTGTTTCCTTTATCTTTTTAGATAGGGGCTTGTAGATCAGACCCTTGATATTGCAACAACTATATCCTTCTTTTTTATTCCCCTCTATACTAGATGACCCCTGGACCCTTACTCTTTCAAGGAGGTGACTAGCACCACCTCATTCTGATAATCTGTCAATCTCTGTCTGATATTGACCATATGATCAATCACTCACCTTTGCACTCTGCATGCTATCCTCTGCTTTTTCTTTTTTTTTTCTGCTGCCTTCATCTTTTCATACATTATGCACTTCCACACTCCTTGTAGTTCTGCTAGCCTCTTCTGCTACAAACATCAGGCTTCCTCCTCTCTTCTCCTCTCATGCTACTCCTTTTTACATTTCATCTGTTTGGCATGTTCCTATTTCTGTTGCTCCCATTGCTCATACTTGTAATGAGCATTTCTCTCCTTCCTTCATTGTTTCTGTTTCTCTTCTCTCTTTTAGAATTTCACCAGGAGTGCCTGCAGCTCTGCAACACTCTCATCTTGCAGATTTTTGTCATCAGACATGACAGAGGCAGAGCATGACATCAATGTTGGAGATCAATCAGGATGAAAGAGAAAGTCAAATGTATATAACTTTGAACTCTATCATAAATTACTGCTGAGGCCAATCACTTGATTATCTTATAGCCTGAATATATTGGCATACCTTTGCCAGTGCCATATTAACTGTTGTGATGCTATTCTCAAATTAGAATATATAGTTTAAATTTTCTTGAGTTGTACTTCTGGTCATTTTGTAATATGTGCAAATTACCATAGTTAGATATTTGTGCTGTCATTTATTCAATGCATACCACTACAATGCTTTGATGATCTTAAAAATGAACAGCTAAACTTCACAAATCATCAACAAACCAATTTTGCATATTGTACATGCAGTATATATGAACAGAGTGACATGGTGATGCAGAATTAGTTGAGGATAAACAGGCATTCATGAATGTGCAAATCACTAATGATTCATACTTGTATATAGCCATCATAGTTGGAATAAATGCTAATAACTCATATTGTATTAGTCCATGCAACTAGTCAATGTAGAAAATAATGTTTAGAGATATATTTATCTGCAATATGTCTTCTAAAGGCAGGTACATTTATGTAGACCATAAATAAGGTATCTTTGTGCTGATCACTCAATGATTCTATACATGTATGCATTTTTACCTGACTTCTTGATTTATGCAAAATTTGTTTACAAAATATATCTATCTATATATCTCTTCTTATACATCAGCCATGACTAAGATGTCATTACTCTCTAGCATATTTCTTTTCTGATGTTTGTCTAATGATGATAATGACAATGAGTATGACAGACCTCTAGAGAGAATCATAAGGCCTGTCTTTATTGATGAAGAGATGCCTTTCATCTTTATCTA
Organism: Pulveroboletus aff. carminiporus; assembly: GCA_038094195.1. Taxonomy (NCBI): domain Eukaryota; kingdom Fungi; phylum Basidiomycota; class Agaricomycetes; order Boletales; family Boletaceae; genus Pulveroboletus; species Pulveroboletus aff. carminiporus. The sequence continues at coordinate 1,212 of JBBPTP010000782.1, read as the reverse complement.
TTATGTTCAGACAAGTACATCTGTGACTCTATGTTCAATGAGATAGACCACCACATTATATGCTCTTATTTGCTTGTTGTTACAAATGCTCTTTTTGCAACATCATAACTTATTAAAGCTCCTCTCAATGAGGTTAAACTAGCCACTCAAGTCTAATGCTTGTTGTTAGGCTTGCAGTCCAAATCAATTACCCCAAGGTTATGACGTCATGATTTCTTCACACCTTACATCCGCTAAGTATGAACAAACCCTGTCCTAAACACCATTAACACTTTCATGACTTCACGACAACACGATGCTTGACATCGTGTGACTTACAACTTTACACTTCTGGACTTATTGAACTTTACACTTCTGGACTTATTGAACTTTAATAGACAGAACTTAACTTTATTTGTACACTTCCATTTTATGCCTCATGCATTCCATTTCTGCTACTCCTTTACCCTATGGCTATGCTTTATGATTCTCTTCCATTTGATATGCCACTTGACTCATTATTTTAATTACCGTTTTACAGCCCTATGGCTGTCCACCCTTTTATTTGGATAATGGACCAAATAGGTACAAACATGTATTAGGGTATATAAGGACCCGAATTGACAACCAAGGGATCCTCAGTCAGATCCTCTTGGGTATTCCCCTCATCTGCTCATTTTCTAAGTCTAAGCTGCCTAGTGGTAACCTGAAAGCTCTAGTAGCAATTAGGGTTGTTTCACTTGTCACTGAGAAGGTGTCCTTTCATTTGGTTTCAACAGTCCTATATGATCTGTGGTCAGCAGGGATCACTGTTACAGGTGCACTCTATGCTATAGTGCATTATGATTACTGAAGCTACAAGCACTACAGAAACGGACTACGGATTAAGACGGAAACGGACTACGGATTAAGAACACGGACACTCTTAAGTTTTATCTTATCAGTACCGGACTTACTGATTACTCTTTATTTTCACATCTTCACATGTGCACATAGTCACATGTCACTTATTCACCATTTCACGACTTCATGATTATCACTCTTGATGGAGTCACACTTCACGATCATCATGACTCCTATCTTTATGAGTCATGATCATAGACGAAACACACCTGATGCTTGAGGCATAAGGCTATGTCTTCCATTCTACCACATCTATGCTTCTTATTCACATTAGATCCACACCCTATGTGTATGTTTATGCTTCTTTTCCATTCTTACTTATTAGATACA